>JANHFT010004690.1:46069-57976 GCA_032467955.1 Pseudoxenodon macrops
TCTGTTATAATTGTTAAATGTGTTAAATCTGTTGCTGGTGCCATTTTGTGTGCTTTTGCATTGTGTGTGAGTCAGTTCAGCTGCTTTTGCATGGTATCTGAGTCAGTTGTGTTGTTTTGTGTTGTGTAAAAGTGTACAAGTTTTTTGTGTTCTGTGTAAAGTGTAAAAGCATAGCCACCCAGTCACCTGACCTCTAAGTCATGCCCACAAAATAAGCCACACCCACAGAACCGGTAGGAAATTTTTTAGATTTCCTGAATTATTCTCTCTCAGCTCAATTCATCCCACATGGAAATTGGAAGAAGAAGCAGTATTATGTATGTTTATTGTCTTGAGTTAGTTATAAAGTAATAAAGGCATGATAAAAACAATCTAATAAAGTATTTCAGTCTGTCATGTCCCATGTAGTGAAGAGCCCTCTGCAGTTTCTTCACTATGCAAAATAACATGTGAAAGTTTGTGTTGCTTCAGAAGAAGTTGGATCTATATAGTCCTTTAATGTCTATGTAATCACTAGTTCTACTCCAGTTTATTTAAACTGGGAGGAAAGTTGCTTTCCTATGTAGTGCTGTGTCTCTGTAAAAAGTGTAGGGAGTGATGTGACAGCAGCTGGTATCTCACATTATCTCTTGGCTTTGGAAGAGAAGGCATCTTTCCCTATCCAAAGCCTTGTTCTCAAGCATTGAAAATGTATCCTTTCACCATTTTAACTTACAGGGGTTCTTGAATGCCGAAGAGAAAAGATGGCTTGGTGGATTTCGAGCAGCTTTACAATTGCTCAGATTTTTTTTTCTTGAAAAATATGCACAGGGCAAATGTACACAAAATGGATATTGAAAATATAAATGGGTAGGCAAATGGGTCAACAGCTCCTTTTGGATTTTTATTCAGTGAAAGAGAGAAGGGCGTCTTATAACTTCAGACAGTGTGGCCACTCAGGAAATGGTCACTCAGGTCACCTACTGATAGTTTGTAAGGGATGTGTGCATGCCTGTCCTTTTTTTTTCAATGTCATTCATGAAAATATTTGTGAAGTGATTTTGGATAGCTTTGGAGAAACTGGAGAGTGGAATTGGTGGCAGTAAGAAGGGCTTTGTGATCAGATTTCAAATCAGGTGTGGGTTAAATCTTGATTCTTTCAGAAACAAGACAGTATTCAGGAACCAGTTAACAGAAAAACTTCATAGTCTTTATTGCAACAGATAAGTTGGTTTAGTACATGTAAGAAAGAAGTTACAAGAAAGAAGTACATGTAAGAAAGAAGTTCATATATATATGTATAATATGAATAATTTGCTTTCAGAAACTGCTGTGGATGCATATTTTTAATATACAACATGTTTTCAGCAGTCTTCAGCATTCATGATTCAGTGGTCTGTCAGCTTGAGGAAGGACAATGTCATTTGCCATTTTTGGTAATGGCAGTAAAATGGCAGTCAATTTGTAAGTAGAAGTTCTGACTCACATACAAATTTGAGTTAAATATAGAACTGGGAGTGTTCTTGACCTCCTGGGGACTGCCTGTAATTCTAATCTTTAGGTTCGGATAGAGCTGCTGAGTGGTTTTGCCTAGCCTGAGCAGTGCCAGTTCTTGCTTCTCAAGACCTTATCCTAAATTTGAACACATAGTTTGAAAAACAGCTTGAACTGAAGCTATGATTAACTCGGACAATTAATCACACATCTTTTGTTGATATTTTTTCTCCACAGCATTCTGGTGTTAAGAATTAAGAAGTATAATTTGTATCACGGTGTTTATTACATGATAGAATGTATCTCACAACCTCTGCCTGAAGCAACAACAAATGACTAAACTGCACCCATTTCAGTTTTGTTCCTAAAGTTTCTTCTCTGTAGACCATTTGCCATTCCATTTTGTGAATTTTATACCTGGAAGTTTCAGAATATTAAATTACATTTGCCAAAAAGCCATAAGGATTACAATGGTAATAAGCACAACAATTATCATTGCAGTTGTTCTAAATTATATTTTTCTAGTCATTTTATATTTTCTTTGAACTGCTATTAGATATTCATATGCTACATTTAATTTTATAAGTAAGAGTCACCAACTAGGTGCGTTTAGGGGATTTCCTACTTTTTCCAGGTATGCAGTTCCCCAGAAGTGCTATTATTTGTAAAATTAAAAAAAAGCTTACTATGACTCACCTACTGTATATGATATATAATTTGCTTTGGAAGTTTTGCAAATATTTTTTGGCTCTAGAAATAATATGCAAATATTATTTACCGGTAGTTAGGTGACTTTAAACTAGTACAATTTGATGGTATATATTTTTAATGATTTGTTCTTTTTATCAGTACAGAATACAGAAAAGCATGCTAACAGAAAAATACATTTTTTTTCTTAAAGAATGTATGATGTTCTAATCAACTTTGTCTTTGTAATTATAACTTTCTGCTGTAATTTTAAAATTGAAAACGCTGTCAATTCATGTGTACCTTAACTGCTTGGTTCTTAATATTATTGATATTCAAAAGAGATTAAAGTGAAAGTTTACTGGTCTTCTCCATCTGCTTTTGGGATTCCTCTTCATTGGCATGGGATCCATATTTCAGTAATTAAGCACATGCTTTTCATCTGGAATGCTGACAAAAATCTCATCACTATTCCAGAATAAATCTCAGCTGGGCAGATGCAATACTTACAGACTAAATTCACCTATTTGATGTCCTGTTCCTAACCAACATCATTGGTACTCTATATGGTATATTTTGTGGAAGATCAATAAACTCTTGGTCTATTTCTTGAAAAGAATGAGTTAAGGTAAACCCTACTTCTAATTGATATCTTCATAGGGGGGGGGAGCAAAGGTTTGTTTTCTCTTCTCCTCACCCTAGTGATTCTCCAATCCACATTAGTATAATCAAAGATCCAATGATATTCAGTAAAGTAGAGATATTAAAATATTTTAGTGATGTATTTAAAGTGAGATTCATGAATACAACCCCTCATTCTTGGATACCACTGAATTTTAGGAATCTTGTCTCTAGTGACAAGTTCTGGGGTATTTGCCTTTTGATTAGAATATTTCAGTCTCATTTCACATAATGAAATACGAATGCATTTTATTTCCTTCTGGTTGCAATCCCACAATGGCTCATTAGCAAGCTGGAATTATTATTTTTTCTGTTTCTTGCTAATATAAAAGTGCTTTGTCTTGCAATGAGCTCCTTCATTCTAAGGATATTGGACTGCTTTATACCTCCCCTGCTTTACTGACTTTGGGAAACTTCAATATTTTTGAAAATAAACAATGAATTTTGGATCCTCTTTCATTTTATTGTTTAGAACTGAGTAATGATGTCCAAGCTTTCTTTCTTATTAGTTGGGACTCCAATGGTCAGGTTTGGAGTTTTTAAAGCATGTTCTCTGCATTCTCCAAGAATCTGGATGACAACAATGAATCAATTACAAACCTCCATTTAACAGAAGGCAAAGAAGTAAAGTTGTCTCTGCTAAGTTTTCTAAATTCACCTTTTTCTACAACTGACCATTTGCCCTTTGTGTGTCTATATAGGGAAGCAAGTGGTCCAAACAAAGCACTGGAGTGCATCCATTTTTTTAAAAAAACTTTTTTCCCCTAAAGATGTCTATAGTGCTTATACCTTGTAAAAACATTTCCATAACTAGAGGGAATGCTGAATGCTGCCATTTTACAGAATGGTAATTTTATAAAATTAAAAAAAATAATTAAGTGATCACCTGGAAGCTTCTATGGCAGTAATGAAGCCTCCATGGACACATTGGATCTTATAAGCACTAGGATAAAAAGCTCCTAGATCTGCAAGAATGAAGGTCTATCAACATGTCTGAAAAAGGAAGGTTGGCATTCTCCATTTTCAACTCACACATCATCAGATTTGATGAAACCCAAATGTACGTAAGATGCTTCAGTCAGTCTGTGCTGTGCTGTGTTGCAATAAGGCCAATTTGACTGGAGAAATTTATGAATAAGAAATCCCAGGATAGCCTTCCAAGTCTGAATTAGGAAGTTAACAATTGGTGCTGTTACCACTTTAAGTCTTTTAGGAAATTTATTATAGACAATTGTATATATATATATTGAGATCATAACCAGTACAGTCTGTTCAATATTTTCATACTGATTCATAGAAAATGATAAAGCATTCTTTTCTATAGAAAAACGTAGAGCATTGGTTTTTCTCTGTTGTTAAATTATCAGAGACATCAATGTGTGTCTGTAGACATTATACAATCATGCTATCTCATTAACCTGTTAATGTCATTACATATGTTATTATAGATCAGAAAGTCTTCCTCTCAAAACTACACTGGTTACTTTAAAATCTGTCATGATTAAGAAGTTAGACCCCCATTTCTTCAGCGTGAAGCAAGTGCACAGAAATCAATTAAGTCAATTAAGGTTAATTCTAGATGTGCTGCCTCATACTTCTTTATGCAGTTCTGTTTGGGAAAGAGTATTATTCTCATATATAAGGATTACTCAACTGTAAGACTTGAGAGTTTGCAATCATAAAGACTAATAGATAGACTTTGGCTTATGGCTTTCCTAGTAGCTTTCTTTCAATTGCTGCTGCTGTTGGTAAAACATCTCCAGATATTCTAATACATTTGGATTTCTAATCCAAAATTACAGCTTTGCACACCTGAGAAAGAGAAGTTAAGGCCTCACAGATATGCCTCATAAAGATGTTACACTCTGCTGTTTGGCTATTAATGCAATAGAGAGCCAGTTTGGGCCAGTGGTTAAAGGGTTAAAAGATGGAAACCAGAATATGGTGTGTTACTTTGGATACAGAAACCAACTGGGTGACCTTATTTATATTATATCATATCAAAATGGCTGATTATGTCTGGTGATTTTTCCATGATTTCTCCATAGCACACATAAAAGTTTATCACATTGCTATTTGTTCTTCATTACCACTTGTTCAGAAGGTAGATGTATGCATTTATATCATTTTAGGAAATAGCTAAATATTTTCTCTCTCTAAGGTTTTTTTTTAAATTTCTTGTGGTGTCCTAAAGGAGCATATGACACTCAGTGTTATATCATATAAAACAGCCCAACAAATATGACTTCTGAAAACTGAATGTTAATAAGCAACTTTAAACTAGAATAATTAACTCTAGGATTTAATCTCAGGTTAGGGATAAATTAATTAAATTAATCTGTTTTAATTTCTAAAACAAATTAATTTATCAAGCATAAATTATTTGAACCCAGTTTCAAAAATATTTTTAAAGAATGAAAAGTATACATTTTTGTACCTATGAAAATTCATATACATTTTTGTTGGCCTTTTTTGGCAAAATACATGCATTTAAGAATATTTTTTAAATAAACTGATGTCTTTCTGTATGCTATTTCCATTGTGTACATGTCTGGGATTTTCTTGTATAGGTAGAAAATTTAGAAATCTTATTTTGTAATCTTAGACATTGTCAGATAGAATGGATATTTTTAGGTCAGTCAGTTTTATTAGTTAGATTTACTAAAGCTCTAATATTTTCAGGAAGAAATCTTAACCACATCCATGATCTAACGGTTACTTATAGTCTTTTTATACATGTAAAGGCTTCTTATTCATTTTTTGAGGAAAAAGTTTTATAACTACTACAACAATGTAATTGAAAAAATATGTGGGAGATCCATAACTACATGTGGAATGGATTGTCAGAAAAGAAGTATTGAAATTGAAGCAGATTGGTTCCATAGATTATAATAGTTACACTTAACATGGAGTTTATTAAAATATTTGCTTTGTTAATGTTTTCATCTAATAAGAAAGCAGCTGATTAATATTCAATAACAAAATTCACAGAGTTTAAATTTATGGAACACATTTATCAAGCAAATTAATTTCAGCCTCATTTGCCAGCAATACAAAGTCAGTTTAAGATCTTAAATTATTCCTCTTACTAGAAGGCTATGTAATCTCTTCATCACTTTTGACAGCAGCCAGTTTTAGTAAAGAGATATTAATATACATAAAAGTCAGTCTAAAACATAGCCATAGCTTTCACTTAATCATAGATTTTGTCCATAGATAGCACTGGAGGAAAGAAACTCATGTTCTAAAGATGGAATGTTAAACTACATGCAATATTAGCCTGCAAAATATTAAATGCAGACTTTTAAAATTGCATAATATTATGCAAGGCTATAGTTCCTGAACACATTTGGGAAGATTGAAGAAATTAGAATAATCTGAATCAGACAACCTTTCTAGAAATATGGTTATTAATGTATATTTTTAACTGATATCATATGTGCCTTGCTAGGCAACAAGATTTAATCATGCTGGTAGTTTTACACACACACACACACACACATACACACAGAGAGACAAGGTTCAGATATGTGTTGTGATTCTTATTATTTGGAAAACTCTTCATAAAGTCCAATGGGATTTAAACCTCCTTTACTATATAGGGTCAGATATTTACATATAGAAATACCATTCAAAAATCTAATTTAAAAATATGTTATTTAGGAAAGTCATACTATCAGTGGCAACATGAACCATAAACGGGACCACATCTAACAGAGTTTATTTACCAGTAAGCAGATACTCTGGTAGAATGGATTCACTCTCAAATTTATCAGTGATGTTGTAGATTTGGGAACACACAGCAAAGCTAGGGGAAGAGAAGAAAGTGAAGTATGATGGTTTATGGAGATTTATCTAACTATATGAATTCTTACACCATCTGCCATCTATTTAGACCCTAAGTAAGTATAAACTTTCCTAAAACCTTTATGCTTTATTTAACTTCATGTAATCCCAACAGCCATACATTGGTGCTTTCTTCTATGTATGATGTGATAAGAAAACAGAAACAATATTTAATGCACATTTTAATGTCACACTTGAAATGATTGTGTGAATTTAAATGCAATTTACTTTTTGCGGGTCTTGGGATGTTGTGATGTAGAGTTTGAAGAAAATGTTCTCATAATACAATGGTGTACTTGTGAAAACACGTAAAAGACAATAAGAAAAAATGCTTTTCAAAATATGTATATTTGTTTGCGTGTGAATATACACTAAAATCTTCACAATTTTCTATGCAAGCTTCTTTTTAAAATCACATATTTTTACCCCAAGAAAATAAGAAGCAAAAAGTTATTGGAACTGACCATTGAAATTGACTATCAAAATTGCAGCTTCCATGAAACAAACACAGCTGGACATTTGTAATATAGCTATCACTCAAGCTTAGTAAACAGTTTCCTGTAAGGCTCAAAGAACCTATTTTTAAGAGCTCATAATAAGATAGCTAAGATTTCCATCTTATTCCAGATTTTGTCAAAACAGATTAACAAGTGAAACTGTGGCATTGAAGGTGTAAAATGGGGCAAAACACACTTAACAATAGTCTTGCTTAGCAGCAAAAATCTTAGGCTCAATTGTGGTCATAAGTCGAGAGCTACCTGTACTTTTTGCTGTGAAGTTGTCAAGTTTTTGGTTGAAGTGCTGGGGTCAGCTGTACTGCTAAGTAAAAGGCACCATCTACCTTGGGAAGCAAATGTTGATGCGTCTAGAATGAAGTGGGAGCAGCCATTCCCAGGTGTTTCTCCAGAACTGCCCATTAGAGGAAAATGTCACAAACAAATCAGCTCTGCATGATTATGCTCAGTTTGACTACCCTCCCCCTTAAAAGTGACTTGAGATGTAAATGGGTGATAGACATATAATAAAGAGTTAAGTGGAATCATTTTGGTAAACAACCATGTAATTAGTCTATGGAGATTCTCAATCATCCAGGTCATGGTTGTCCCAAAGGTGCTTTTTCTGAAAGACTACTGAACTTTCTTCATTTTGTCCTTTGAAAACATTTCACTAGTCAGTTCTGAAGAACCGAAGTCCAGTTGCCTTTTGGATAAAAACCACCTTTGGGACAATTATGTCATTTGTCTCTGTGTATTTTTTAGTGTCTTATCATGGCAACAGTCTACAGAGAGCAAATATCAAAATAGCAGAACAGCAGTGACAGATTCTTCCTCACTGATGGTGGAAGTGGTGCACTTGAATTCTTGGGCTTATGAAGTGATTCCTAGAATTGAACTATTGATATAAATAAATAGCTCTGTCTAAAGAGAACTGATTTCCTTAGTTACTCCTGAAACAACAAAATATGCTATCTTTATAACCTTTACCAGGCAGCCCCATCTGAAGACAGAAACCATCTTTGCATAGATTTCCTTTGAATTGCCTTTGACAAAACTCTGAATCACACCACACTTTTCTTCAGAATGCTGAGCTATAGAATATTATCACATGAATCTGATGCCTTCAAAAGAAAGGGGGAAATGAAAGCATTTCAGGTTTAACAGTCTGAAAGAAAGAAAAAATAGAAAGCCTGCAAGTTATTTAACAATTACTTAAGAGATTAGGTCCTGGCATGCTTTCTCAAACATCTGTCAAGTGAAGACTCTAAAGCATTGAGAAAACAGCAAGGCTTTTAACATGTGTTAGTATGTAAACTTCCCTACATTTAAATATTTGTTGGTCAACAGTTTAAACCAGTTTCCACTTGCCCCCTTTTTTTTCTTGCTAAAATTAGTTTCATTAAAAAAAATCTTATTCATGTAGACAGAAAAAGCAGTAAAAAACAAACCCTGAAAGTATTGTCAACTTTTCATATTTGTATTTGTTACTAGTAGAAATTCATTTTGTAATGTTTAAGCAATAGCAGCAATTGGACCATCCTCTACATGCTTAAAAAACAATAAAGTAAGGGACAAATTTCTACTTTTATATTGATTTCAGACGCCCATGCTCCACTGGGTCATACTTTCAGAGACAGTTCCTTACCTAAACAGAGAAACAGAAAAACCCTGGACAAAAAAAAAACCCAGTGGAAATATGAATGACTTACAAATTCCTGCTGACTTTCCCATTGACATTGCTTGTAGGAAGCTGTCAGGGAGTGTCAGAAATCAGTTCTCCACTGCCTTGGTTGACCGATGGAACTGTCTGCCATTATGCCGAGCAGAGAGGGGGGGAAATGGGAGTCGGGTCTATGAGAAAAAAACTGATAAAGAAGAAAACACAGTTTTTGATAATGCTGATCAGGCCTGGAAGCCATCTTGGACATTGGATTTTCAGGTCTGCCACATTTAGGACTGTGGGAAACTGGGAGGGGGGATTGTATGGAGCTGGGGAGATATATAGTCAAGGTCCGAGAGTCAAGGTCACTCTGCCCTGCACTTGGAGGGGTGTGGCTGGAAGGTATCTCCAGTTGGGACAGTGCATTGATTGGAGTTGCACCATGTGATGGGCATGTGGGTGCAGGGGAAGGGACTTGGACTTTCTTTTGGGTGGCGAAAAACTTTCAGATTCGGTTTTTCCCAGATGTGCCAATATGATATCTTTAATAAAATGGAACTTTGAGGAATGCCTAGCCCCTCTGACGTCTTCTTTCGTTGGGGGTGTTACTTGGAACCCTGACACATGCCACTAGACAGAGAGTTTTTAAAAAGAAACAGGCAGCAAAAAAAATATCTGTTCAGATAATTCAGCAATATCTGTTATTGTAGAGATTCTGTGATATAGGTAGTCCTCGACTTACAACAGTTCATTTACTGATCACTCGAAATTACAACAGCACTGAAAAACCGACTTATGACTGTTTTTCACACTTGCAACCATTGCAGTATCCCCATAGTCACATGATCAAAATTCAGATGTCTCATACTGATGACAGTTGCAGCGTCCTGGAGTCATGTGATCACTTTTTTGTGACTTTCTGATAAGCAAAGTCTATGGGGAGGCCAGATTTACTTAACAACCATGTTACTAACTTAACAACTGCAGTGATTCACTTAACAACCATGGCAAGGTCATAAAATGGGGCAAAACCACATAACTGTCTCACTTACAATAGAAATTGTGGTCATAAGTTGAAAACTACTTGTGGTTTAGAATATTTTGTACTGTTTGTAATACAATTGTGAATTCATTGATTAACCAGTGATTATTGATAAGTAAAAAATATAGATTTTTTCCCTTTTCCTGCCTCTTCTTCTTAGTTTTCATTTTTAGTCTGTACTTTTCTTTTTTAATATTTTTTCTATAAGAGTGTTCTTTTAAAAATAAAGATTATATTAAAAATAAAAAGGCAAGTTTTAAAACAACCTGTACAAAATTTAACAATAGATTTTATCCTTTTTAATAATGTAATAAATTTATTTTGAATAATAAATAGAAATTCATTTTCCACAACTCTTCCCATTAATCCACTATGATTACTTCTTGAAATTATGCATTCATTTTATCATACAATTTTTATTTGTTCTCACTCCATATTGTATTTCAATGTTTGTAGATGCCACCTAATAAATGGTCTTGTTTTTGTATAAGTCTTTCAGATTCTGTCATTTTTCCCCCAGGTCTTTTTTTAAAAATCACTTTTAATCTTCTCAATTATTTGCAGATATATATTAATCCTGGTAGTAGATTCCTATGTGAAACAATACTTATTGCGTCTTGAATCTGTTTCCTGAATCTGAAGATAACATTGGTATTTTGTTAAAACTTCCTTACTGTATTATTGTCCATAGAGCAAAAAAGTATAGAACGATGATGCTAATGGTGAGATTTCTAGGTTTATCCTTGCTTTTAAAAGAATTTAGATTTTTAACATGCTCTTGTTATTATATGTCCATATGTTTTTCTTCGTTTGTTTCTTTACACCATAGATATCTATGAAGTCCATTAGCTGGGCTTTTGCATACAGATGTTATCACCAAACTGTTTCTCCTTTGGACTGTGGAAAGACAAGGTGCTACTTTACAGCCTAATTCAGCAAACAGGGATTGCTTTCATTGTGTCTTACTACAATAGTGATAGATTTTCCAAAAGTCTCTTTCTCCGAGCCTTGGGAACTGTTTCTGTTACTTTCCCCAGAATTTTCTAGCTTTGGGAATGAAATTAAACCCATAACAGTAGATCCGATCACTGAAACAAGTTTAAAAATTAGTGACGACTCTATGATATAATATGATCAGAATCAACGTTCTTTATTATTTCAGGAAAGACAGTTCTTCCACTTCCAAATGTTGTGGTTTGCAATAAAAATGTTGCAACTAAGATGGAAAGAATTCGAGCTGAAAACATTTCCAAACCATTTAAAGCATCAGGAAATGTACCGTACATGTTCAACATAATATAGTTGCAGACCTTGCTTGATTCAAAAATCAAGGTTCCAACAGATGCCCTAATTAACTCATGAGACTCAAGCCAAGTTTCAAAAGAAATCCAATGATTTATTAAGAGTGACATGCTGGCACTACTCAGATGAGGTTTGCTCTGCCTACGCAAATTGCAGGTCACCTTTGACCGTGTTTTCCCCCCTGCTCATGGGCCATATCATAAATCACATTCTCCAATAGACCAGTTGGCAGGCTGTAAAAACCCCACCCCTCCTGTTGACTCTGGTAAGCCAGGATATAATCAAGAGGAAGGTATGTGTGGCATGCAGTTCCAAGCAACTCCATCAGATCTCCCCCCTCCTCCTTATGGCAACTTGAAAGCTTAGCAAGTTGACAGGTTGGGCTGGGGATGAAGGGGCAGAGTGGGAATGTCTATCATCCTCTCCTCTCCAGATGTTTGTTTTGGGAACGTCCAAGGGATTCCTTAAGTGAGCTATGTTATTAAACAATGGAAAAAAAGGAAGGAACCTGCAAAGGTTCTAATGTTCCCGATTCCTCCAGTCTATGCACACTTGGCTGTCTTTTGATGGTAAAGAACCCCAAACTGCTGAACATTTAAATCATGTAGGTCTTTAATGATGTATTTAATTTTGAGAAAGAAGATGCAATGGTTCCTTCCTTCCTTCCTTCCTTCCTTCCTTCCTTCCTTCCTTCCTTCCGTCCGTCCTTCCTTCCTCCC
>JANHFT010004690.1:73250-85750 GCA_032467955.1 Pseudoxenodon macrops
CCATATCCTAAAGTATATCATGAAGGGATTAATCATCTTGAATTGAACCTGGAGGCCAACTGGTCATCTGTGCAGATCATGAAGCACTGGGCTCATCTGCACATAATGCAGTGATTGCATCACTGCTTGTGCTGCTGCATTCTGGACCATCTGTAGCTTCTCTAGATGGTCTTCAGGGCAGCTCATACAGACTGCATCACATTAATCCAATTATGAGAAGACCAAGGCATGAGTAACTATCTACTGTTACTATACTATCTACTATTGACCTCACCCCATTCCTAAGAGGCCTGTCCTACTGTCCCCTTTTATTCGTATCCATTTTATGTATTAGTAACCATGTTTATACCTATATCTGTTATCTAATACGTGCTTGACAAAATAAATAAATAAAATAAATAAACTGTCTGAACTGTCCACATTGAGGATTTTGTTAAGTCATTTACAAAGTGTAATTAGGATTAATTACTTAAGAACAAGCCAAGAGTGAAAGAAAGGCCTTTGACAAATTCTAAATCAGGGACACCCAAACCATTAAAGATTTATCTGCAAGAGGATCTTCAATCATTAGTAAAGCAAATGATTGTTTGCAGAAAGTTTCAGGTTTATGAACTTTAATTACTTAGTTAAGAGGATCTTAACTTTGATATACTTAAGAGGATCTGAGGCACCATATAACATTAGTGATAATACAAGACTGAGAATTTTCTTAGAGGGATGGGACTCACTAAAAATATTTCCTGCATTTTTCTAAATGGCCCTTTCCATGTTCCTTTACTTTTATGGACTTGATATTGTCATAGCTCATTAAGAAGTATATTTGATTTATCCTATTTGCATGTATGCCAAGAGATCACTCCAGCCACATCATTTCAAACTGGAAAAACAAATATAATAATTAACCTTTTGCCCCCACTTGGGATTCTCGGCAGCTGAAATAACAATGGTTTGCTTGGCTTAACTTAATGAGGATCCTTAAAAGCCAAGGATTTTTGAAGTAGGTCAGATAGAATTATTCTCTCTCTCTTTTTGGCGTGAGAAGTGCTGTAGAACATGTAACAATTAAAAAGAGAGGAAAAGAACAGAAGTATTTAGAAATACACAATGATATCAATGCATCTCATTCTTTTTTGCCTTTGGGTAGAAAAATATGCCAGCTAACCCATACACTTCAAACTTTCAGATGATGCTCCCCCTCCTTTATTTTTTCTAAAAGAAAAGAAATTACTTCCTCTCTATTATTTGTTCCTTTCTTCCTTCAAAGGGAGGTAGTAAAATGCAAATACCTTTGAGATATTTATTCACAAGAGGCATCTGCGTTTTCTTCTGTATAAGAAAGTGGTATAAAAAAGGAAAGTGGTAGTAAAAAAGTGTATAAGAAAGTGGTATAAGAAAATGTATAAGAAGTGGTGTAGGGTTTCCTGCCTAAGCAGAGGGTTGGATTAGAAGACCTTCAAAGTCCCTTCAAACTCTGTTATTTTATTCTAAAGTATTGGCTTGTCTCTCTGTGTATTTCTACTCTCGCATTGTGTTATATTGCTATGTTTGTGTGTATATGGATATCAGGCAAGTTGCATACACTCCGCTTTGAGTCATGTGACCTGGCTGGAGAAGGGAAGAGGATCAAAACGCAACAGTCAGCAGCATTCTTAGCCATTGTTCAACAGCCTCTTCCAATTCTCGTTTTCCCCCCTCCAGCTCTTTACAAAATCTCTTTCATTTTCAAACTTGGACTTTTTTTGCTCCTTTTCCCACAAAGCCAAATTGGTCTTGTTCCATTTAGCTTTTGTCCACTATCCTAAATCTAGTTCTGTTCTATCTCAGTTGATAGTTACAGTTAATGTTTTTGTACTGTCCACTGGGACAGAAATGAGAAAAGGTGCTAGGCCATCAGAAATGTAGAAGAAGGCTGTCAAGACTTACTATCAGGCACAACATTCGCATGAGATATAAGGGAGTTCCACATTCGCACGAGATATAAGGGAGTGAGATAGCTGTATTATAAAGAAGCTAGAAGCCATACATACAAAGAAATTCAGGTATAGCAGCACACAACACAGGACACCTCCTCATTGGCTTCATCCCTTGTACAAGATTCATAGTTGAGCCAACAGTTGACCTGTTGCTACCCAGAACTATAATTTCAGATGAAAATTCAATAAAAAGCCAGACACATGGAAATATTATGTTGGGAAAGTGACTGGAATAACATTTTCTGCGCACTGAACAGAAATATCCACCAGATGTGATTAAAAATAAGTCATAACAGAGACTACAAGAGTGCAGTAAAATCTTGGCCCATTTTTTATGGCTGTCACATATCTTTCCTTTTAGATCTTGCCCTGTAGGCACCCCTGATATCAAGGTTGAGATGAAATGGTTAAATACTTTCTGGTCTCCCAGCAATATCGATGTTACTGCTTTTGAAGAAAGAGCAGGTCAGAATAGGAAACAAGAAGTGTTATCAATGTCTTTTTATTATCAAAGCCTTGGCTGAAATGTCTGGCAAACACCAACTACTGCTACTTGTTTTAGTGAGATGAAAATTCTTAAATCAGCTTCTGAATATGATGCAATTGCAGCTCATTGAAGTAAAAGATTATTCCTTTCTTGAGCACTTGTAACTTGTGAAAGTCAGCTTTTTTATTCTACATCTGTATGAATCATGGGCCTCTTCTCCTTCACATTTTCGTGAGACATGAGTGACTCCTCTGAAGTACTTCACTTGTACAGATGGTGTTATTATAGATCTGAAGAGAAATCAGTTAACCTATTGATTCTCCCAGCAGAGGGCATTAAACCTAGACTGATCCAACTTTGAAAATGCTAACTGGAACACCATGGCAGTAGTCTGTTATTACAAGTATGAAAGAGCCTCTAAATCTGTAAAGATGAGCGTGATAGAATATTTTATATTAATATCAAAAGAGCTACATTATGTTCAGAGAATCTTAATGGGCAGGAATCCCATAAAAATCCTCTCTAGGAAATCAATTTCCTGAAATTCTTCAAGATTTTTATATTCCGTAATAACAATATTCATAACTAAAACTTGTTTAATTTCCTTATTGTATTATTTAAACTAGAAGATATGACAGGAGCTGGATTATGATGAGTTAATTGCATATACTTTGTCATCTTAACACTGAATTTAATAAAGTTCTATTCAATGATTCTATATTCAGTAAAGCTATATTCATTCAATAATCCAAACTATAGTCCAGTATTAGACTATCTACCCTAATAAGAGTAAAACAAAGTGGTTATTTAACCACTTTGATAAAAAGACATATAAAAAGGGGCTTCATATAAAACTTCAGATTTACTAAAATAATTGTTATACTAAAGGTAGTAAGATTTTGATAGAATAATTACTATCATAGTAATTACCTGTATAAATTATTTTGAGGATGCTATCATCAATAATAAAAGCTTTGCCCAACTATCTGAATAATGGTTAGGAGCACTTGAGAGAATCAGAAATGTTATGGCTACTGTTATGTATACTAGGAAGTATTGTGTCTCTTTTGACCCTTTGCAGCTCATGTAATTTTAAAAACAAGTGAAGTTGGTGGACATAATTGTTATCAACATTCTAACAGTGTGTTCATAAAGAGCAATTATGAGTGTGTGTTGTTTCAATTCTTTCCATTGCATAATAGCTATCAAATAAGGAAAATAAATAAATTCAAAAGACCAACCAGAAACTGTGAATGAAAGAGATGGGCACTCTCTAAATCTGATTTAAAAAATAAATATCTTGTACCTCTTTGCTGCTATTCAGTAATCATCTGGATTTCTTTTAGCCCAGCTCTTGTTTGTCTAAGAAGCATGGACATTGCCATGGTGGGTAAGCTTTTGCAGCTTTTCTTCTTTACATACAAAAGGGTGAATACTTTCATATCAGAAATCCTCTGTTTGCTAAGTATTACTGCTTCTAGAAAGGTTATTTATTTATTTATTTATTCGTTTGGTATGGATTCCCATTTCAACAAGTGACTCTAGACAGTAAACAATCACAAAACAATTAGAAAAATAATTTTCTATCATGAGTATAAAAGTTTAAAAACATAACCATGAGGAGAATGTTACACTCCTTGGTTCTTAATACACACATCTGGGCAAATGACAAGGTCTTTAGTGGCTTACAAAAGGCCATCAGGTTTGGGTCCATTCTAATCTTTGGAAGAGGATGTTCCATAAATTGAATGCATGTCTGACTTGTAGGACTGGATTGGATGGGTAGAAACAACTGGTGGTGGTGGTAGTGAAGCAGTCCTTCAGGTAAACAGGTTCCAGCCATTAGGAATTTTAAAACTGATATTGAATTGATCCTTGAATTGCACATGAAACCACTGGCAACCAATGGAGCTCATGGAGTAGTGGTGTCACATGTGCTGAGTAACTGACATCATTTTCCATCCATACAACTACGTTCTGCACTGATTGGAGCTTCTGGATGCTTTTCAAAGGCAGCCCCATGTAAGGCGCATTGACGTAATCCAGATGGGAGGTCAAGAGAGTATAAATGATAGCTGCTAGTGCTAATTCGAATTGCTCAGATATTATTAGAGGCAGATCAAATGGCAATTGAGTTTACATTGCATCAAGGACCTTGCACTTTTTACTCAAGGCTATGAGGCATAACTGCGAAGAGAATTGATTTGAAGATTATATTCAGTTGATGTTTTTGAATAATGATGTTCTAGTAATGTGTTATTGATATGTTACAATACATTCTTAGACAATTTTTAATCTGCAAAATAATTTGCAAATACATATTTCTATAAAGTATGTGCATTGTTCAGATTAAGGGCTAATACCCACAACTGTTTCAAGGTAATTTTTTTTGAGAATAGGTTCTCTGTATTATTTTCCTTCCCACTAGTTAGCCTTTTCTTATGAAAGCTTGCTTCAGTAATGATGCTGTGGATCAGGTAGATAATTAAGCTTTACTGCAACTAAAGGCCGATGGTTTAATATGACATATTAACATGACATTTGACAAAATAAAATGCCCATTAACCAAAGTTAAAAAGAAGACATGTAAATGAAAAATAAAAAAGTACAGGAGTTGAGTAAAAAAAAAAAGCAAAGCACACAATCAATTACAAATTTTACAATAAGTAAATTCCAATTAAACTTCTGATACTGATAATTATAGTGCAAACTTGGAAATAATTGGTCACTTAGAAGAATGTGAACTGAGCCAACTCAAATATTTTAAAATGAAAGGAATTAGTTTTAATCCCTCTAATTTTGTGTTCAAAGTTGCTAATCCTTGGTAACTCTCCGCAATGTTTTCTAGCCAATATGGGTTTCCAGATTTTCAAAAAAATTGAGGAAAAAATGTATGCTATGAAATTGTAACTCATCTTTTCTCGAAGTATGGCCATCTGTCCTCCCCTTGCAACATTCTAAGCTTTTGAAGAAGTTTGAAGTATCTATACATGAAATTGTAGAAGTAGAAGAAAGAGAGGAGAATAGAGGGGCACTTTTTAGAAGCAAAAAAATAGAAAGTCTGCTGTGTGTTTACTATTTCTTATGTGCATCTGCAGAAAATCACATATTTGCCTCTTCTCATTACATAATGTTTTATATAGTTAATTAGCAACAAAACCTCCATTTAATGTACCAGGTTCTTTCTCTTTTTTGTGTTACTGTTTTGAGAATATACATGAAGTTATGTTTCTGACACTTCAGATTTACATATCTGTCCAACTTGATGCTGCATGAATAATTTTAAGTTTATTCTTGGACCATTTGTCCATTTAGCAATGAATGTTCTTTGCCATCCTACTCAAAAACCTGGATGATCATGCTTTGGGTAGCTTAGGTCAAAGGGTATGAATCTGTGGTGCTCTATAAGTTTGAATGTTGTTGAGATAATTTCCTTAATTTTCTTAATGAAAATTCCCATACTAGTTATAAACAAATATGCACCATCCTGTAGTTACACACAAAGAATTTCTGCACAGTAATAATGCTAGCTGTCAATGGCAGTGCTATGCCAGTTCAGATGCATGCAATATCCAAGAGATTTTACAGTGGCCAAGCAATAGACATAGACATATATAGACACACATCCAACTGTGCCTAAGAATCCTGTATTATAGAATCAGGCTAAAATCCTTATTTGTCAAAGAATACTGTACAGTACCCTTTTAATTATAGCTCTGCTATTCTTTATTGTGTCAGCAATTCTATAACAAAACTCCTATTTTTAGAGGCTTGAAATACTACTATTAAAAATTTGCTTTAGGCAGAAACCTGGCATATAAGTTTGCATGCATGCATTATTTTTTTGAAAAAGGAAAAATGACAAATATTTTAGGGGTTCAGTTGTTAGCATATTTGAAAATATATAAATTCTCTTTTATGCTTTTGGCTAGGTGATGGATAAACTCTATACTCAAGCATTCATTTTTCAGATTTTAATAGTTTGATCCTCATGCATTCATGAGGGTCTGATCTCCCATGTCGAACAGATATATCTAACAAACTAACTATAGATCCATTCTTGCAGCTATACAAAAAGAAGCCAATGTAAAGAACTTCACCATATAAAGGTGAGCCTGATCAAGTTAGAAGATACAGAAGATCCTTCAGATAGAGAAAATACTTCAGAAGATACAACTAGGGGATGGAGCCATCACACATGTCAGGGGAAGGGCTAAATTCAGGGGCTCACAAACCACATCATAATTTTGTCTATCCCAGTGATGGCGAACCTATGGCACACGTGCTACAGGTGGCACACAGAACCATTTCTGAGGGCATGTGAGGCTTTACCCTGTCAGCTACAGCGCGCTTGCGAGCGCTGGCCAGCTGATTTTTGGACTTGACTTTTGGCTGTTTTTCACCCTCCGGACACTTTAGGAGTTTTCAGGGAAGCCTCTGGAGGGTGAAAAACGCCCCAATGGGCAAACTGAAAGGACTTCCGGTTTGCCCCTAGGGCTGTTTTTTGTCTTCTGGAAGGTGAAAAACAGCCCAAAGGGCAAACCAGAAGTCCCGTTGGGCCATTTTTCACCCTCTGGAGGGCGAAAAATGGACCAATGGGGGGCGCATGGGGGTGTGCATGCATATGCAGTGCAGTGTACGTGTGGGATTTTGCGTGCTGTCATGTGTGTGCACGCTTGCCATTTTTGGCACGCAAGAAGAAAAAGGTTAGCCATCACTGGTCTATCCATTCAGTCATGCCTGAGTCTTGGAGACTACCTGGACAAGTCTCTACAGATTTCTGGGCAAAGTTTTCCAGAGGTGGCTTGCCATTGCCCCTTTCTAGGTCCAAGGTCACCCAGCTGGCTTTGTGCCTAGGGCGAGACTAGAACTCATAGTTTTCTGGTTTCTAGTTTGATGCCTTAAGTACTACACTAAACTGACTCTCATGCATTTTACTTACCAGATTACTAATAATCCCACATTTGTAATACTTTGATACCACTTGTCCAAGAAAAATCTGAACCAGACTATTTACAAACCAATTTACAAACCATCATCAGTCATGATGTTACAAAGATACTGAATTACCATTCTATAAATAAATGCATTCTGCTTCTAAAATAGGGTTTCCTTTTATTTTGGGCCAGTTTGGGGCTACAGGGTGTATTGTGAATCTCTTTCACTGGTAGAGTGACACCAGTCAGCAGAATTAAATAATCCGATATGTATTTGCACTACATAATGATTAGTGTGTAGATGATGCACTTGTAATTTAACTGTCGGTGATTTAAAGTTCTATAACTAGTTTCAGAAGATGTTAGGTGTCTTCACGCATAACTATTGTTTAATTAACAATATAAAGAAATGTGAAGATTCCTTAAGGGGCCCCATTTATAAATAAAAAAGTAAGCTAATGTAAAAGGCATCAAGTGACTAGCATTTATTTGTAAGCATATCCTTCTTTTCCATAACATATGCTAAATACATTGCTTTCCCATCTTTTAGATCACTATTTTATTCTGTCAAATGAAATGAATTTTAATTATTTAATCATGAATCTAGTTGATAAATTAACTAACTGATTAAATGTGCCTACACAAACGTATATATAAACAAAATGTTCTAAATCTGAACCATATTTAAGTTATTTCAAAATCAATGGAACATAAGTTAGTTGTTATTTTTTTACTTGAACTGGATGGAAGCTCAATAGAACTTGAGTGTAATTTCATGCAGATGTTGCAACAACAAATACCTTTGAAAATAACAGTTTTCTAAGCAATTTTACACACTGTAAAATGTGAAAAGATAGATTTTAAAAACTGGTAAAACAGATTGCCTGAAAGCAATTTGTTGTGTTTTTCACTGTGTGATTCAAACTTTATGCTATTCAAGATGATGATTTTTACCTTTAAAGTTGTACATGGCATGGGACCAGGTTATTTGAGGAGCCACCTATCCTCAATTACTTATATGCATCATATCAGATTTGACAGGAAATGCTTGTAGTGGATACTGTCTGCTAAGGAGTTCTGTTTGTGAGGATTTGGAAGATGAACCTTTTCTGCCTTGGCACCTGTTCTGTGGAACATCATCACTCCCAGCTTGGCCCCAACCCTTATGGATTGGGTCAAAGCAGAGGTGGGTTCCTAAAGATTCAGTCCGGTTCTACCGGAGTGTTAGTAACTTACCAGCACAGTTTGGTAGAACTGTTAGTAACCCTAGCGTGCCATGCTCCCGAGTTGGTTCTTTCGGTGCTGCGATAGGCGCCGCCATCTTGTTTTTTGCTTGTGCGCATTCACAGAAGCTTTTTAAAAGCACTGCGCATGCGTGCAGCACACAAAGCGAGTGTGCGGCTGCAGTACGCCCCTGAGCGTACCGACAGTAAAAACATTTAAAACCCACCTCTGCCTCAAAGTATATTTTTCATTAGACCTGGGGGCCTGTTTTGTTGGTTCTTACTAACATCCAACAACAACAAAATCAACATTCTGATTTTAACTTTTTGTGGTCTTGTTCCTATTTATGTTTAATTCTTTAGATGTTTTAAGTGGTTTTATTGTTCATTTTATTGTACTGTACGCTGCCCAGAATCACCTTGTGTGAAATGAGCAACCATATAAATTTAATAAATGAAATTGTTTTTGTCATTTGATTTCTCCCTCTATTTTAGGCAGAGACACACATGCATTCCTTTCCTACTGTATATTATATCAAGCATAGAGAGTATTTTCTCTGGAGAAATACTATCTCACTATTCTCCCCAAAGCAACTGTTTTAGTTTTAGATTCAAGAATCATCAGTTGTACTCTGTTAGTGACAACATACTTGTTCAAGTCAGGTGCTTCCAGGGCTTCATCCTCTGACAAGACAGATATGTCCTAAAGGTATCTTTCCCTCTAGGATTTTCTCCATCCCAGATGCTGTTTGATAAAATTTTGACACTTCAACGTATAGTGTTTGTCTGTTACTAAGAAACAATAGATGGGGATTCTTTCCAAATCCTGACTTTAGGAAGTTTCATATTGAAGATAAGTTCTCAATTATGTTCCATGAACTTTGAGAGACTGATAAAGCAGTATGATAACTAAGCCTATATGAAAAAAAAAACAGAACAGAGAAGGGATGAGGATTGGTGAGATGCTGACAATGAATTAGCCAATGAATCAAATGATAAGAAGGAAAGTGCTGGTTGGCTTATGTAGGATAAAAGTTTTTTCTCTACATCAGGGTACATCATGCTGGCTCAGGAATTCTGGGAGTTGAAGTCCACAGGACATAAAAGATACATATTTCCTCACCCCTGGTCTACACAGTATTCTTTCCAGTCAGGGCTGAAAAAGTGGGCAATGTCCCACTTTACCATAGATCTTTCCTTTCCACCAATGTATGGGACAAGCTGCAAGTCTTCAGGAACTGGTTAAAATTCAGTTTGCTTATCACCTATGCAAAATGACCCCCCACCTCCTATTGTGGTAATAAAGTACACATGGATTCAAGTGAGGCCATCTGGTCTCTATAGGTGGGTGTTTTCTCAACATATTCCTTTCATTAAAATTCTGTTTTGATCAATGAAGAGAAGTCCAGCAATGCTACTTTGTTAGGATGGGTTTGCTGCTATGGGAAACACAATATACCAAAAGAGCTTATCTGATGCAGTCTTCTGACTCTACAATGGATATACTATGTCCATCATTGTTAAGTTCTGGGCGAGGAATGGAGCTGAGGCAAGCATACTGTCAACAAGAACTGTTTATTACTGTCTGTGCAATAGCATGGAGTCCCTAGTTGACAGTGCTCCTTTTATAGGAAGCTGTCAGCTGGTCAACCAATCAGAATAAAGTATTTTCCCACTTCAACAGGGGACCTGAGTGAGAACTTCAACTTGCTCATTTTAATACATAACAATAATCATTTAATCTTCCTTTGAAAGGTACACCTGCTCAGTACCCACAACATTACAGCTGGTCAGAACAAATGTTTTACGAGGAATATGAAAGCATATAATAAATTCATACATATACCTGTTCGAGGTTATTGCTTTGGTGTGATTTGGTAGACAATCTGTCAAGGAAATATGGAGTCAGTGTCCAAATGGAGTCAGAGACACTGACATGAACCAGTTATATATAAATAAATATGTTTACAGTAAATAAGATAGTCAAACAGGAGCATTGTCAGGTAAATCAACACAGCAGGAACAAATGAGGTAAATCAACAGACAGCAGACACATCAGAGAGGAAAAAGGTGGGAAACAAAGAAATTCCCCCTTTATACTTAGCAACCAATCACAGGTTAGATTGCCTCATGTAGTATCCATCTCTCAACCAATTACCAGTAGCTATAACTGTGTTCTTCTTACTCATTGTCCAACCCTTCACTGCTCCAGCTATTACATTTTAAATATCTTAACACTTCTCCAATTTATAGCTGGACAACATTTAAACCAAGTTGTTTCACAAGATCCTTGTGTTTCTGTATAACCAAAGGCTTTGTCATGAGGTCAGCCAAATTATTTTCTGATGGACAAATTTGGACTACAGCTGTGTGTTCTTGCTCATTGTCCAATGATATCAGCTCCAGATATCTTAACACAATATTTGTATTACAAGTGCCCTAGGATATTGTAAGAATTTTCCCTTTTTCCCTTTGCTGTTTATGTAACCAAAGGAAAGAAAAAAAGGAAAAGCTATTTATTATTTCACCTTAGAAGACTGAAGAGAGGTAGTTGCAATGAATTGATTTTCATCCTTTGTCTCAGCTATTGGTCAGTTTGGACTCAGCAGTGATTGATTTTTGAGTGGGAGTTCTTGACTCTAAAACATATGGATGACAACAGTGAATGTTTGTGGTATGGAGTTGATAACAGCAATAATGACCAAAAACAGAGAGTTACACAGCTTTTCTAGCATGAATTGGGGATTGTAGTATGGAATAAAATGGATTGAGATTCTGTCTTATCTTTCTTAGTATGGAACCCTTATTTTATTATAGATTTGATTTTGTATATAAGAAAAACAGAAGGCCATGTGAGTCTAATTTCTATTTAAAAATTGCTCCATAATATGAATGTCTATTTCTGAGTCAAAAAGATAGACACACCTAATATAAAATTTTGAATCATGAATTTCAGGCTAGCATTTCCTCATATGATGTGCCAGTCATGAAAACATTGAATGGAATATATTGCTCCATTTACTCAAAATGGCAAAAGACACCCTCCTCCTCACAATGTTAAGCAATCCCTATCAGCATGGTCAATATTGAGCTGTGTTGTTATCAACAATTGAAGAGCAACACATAGGAACATGGTGGTGCAGTGGTTATAATGCAGTATTGCAGACTAAGTCTACCCAAACCTGGAGTTCAATCCTGACTGGCTCAAGGTTGACTCAGCCTTCCATCTTTCTGAGTAAAATGAGGACCTAGACTGTTGGGGACAACATGCTGACTCTTTTAACTGCCCAGAGAGTGCTGTAAAGCACTATAATGCAGTATATAAGTATAAGTGCTATTGCTATATATTTCTGTTGTATTCAGGGAACTAGAAACAATATACAGGAGCACTATGTGGAGTTACTATGTCATACTATTCCTTATCCTCATTAGGTGTTTTTGGGTTTTCTGTTGTGTTTCTTTTTTCTTTTGACATATTGTCTTCCAAAATGGGAGTTAAGTAGCATTATATTGAATCGTTACTTGGTTTAACAGTTGAGCACTATCTCCAAAATCAGGAGTGGCTTTGTCATTGATGGACTGAAAATACTGTGGAATTGTTGTGAATATTGCAATGAAGAGTTATGCAGGCTTTCTCACACTGAGCTCTATAGCATTGTTAGAAGTGAACTGCAACACAAGAAGAACAGCTTTTATCATGAGGAAGAAGAATAGAATAGAATAGAATAGAATAACAGAGTTAGAAGGGACCTTGGGGGTCTTCTAGTCCACTCCCCTGCCTAGGCAGGAAACCCTGCACCACTTCAAACAAATGAGGCCAGTTCAAAACTAAAACACATTTCTAGAATTACTTTTCCACCTGTTGATTGCCAAGCTTCAG
>JANHFT010004692.1:0-22880 GCA_032467955.1 Pseudoxenodon macrops
GGCGGGGCTTCAGGAGGCCAAAATTGCTGTATTCAGTGTATAAGATGCACCAACATTTCCACCCTCTGTTAGGGGGGAAAAAGTCTTATACTCCAAAAAATACGCTACATCAGTGATAAGAGGCTGTATGCGAGTTGTGCAACAAGATACTTCTAGAGCAGGGGTGTCAAACTGGAGGCCTGCAAGCCAGATGCATCACATGCCCACCCCAGGTATGTGAAGGGGAAAATGTTGTGATACATTATGTGATAGCAACGTGACCCCACGAGTTTGACACCTGTGTTCTAGAAGGAAAAACATCCAAGACGACATAAATACAAGGGGCTAATGGCTATGGATACTTCTTTGGAGAGAAATTGAAGGAAAGGGGAAATTAAATGCAATGGAGGACTATAGAAGAGGATAGTCTGGCAAATAAGAATAATTTTTCAGACTGAAAGGGGTGGTAAATGAAATGGACACTATTTACCATCTCTATTTTCGCAGTCTTATCTATTAGCAAAATAGAATGAGGCATTGATAGACCAACTCTTCCCTAATTCGGTTGAATCCTACTGATTTAGTTATTAAATGTAAACACTATCAGATCTTGCAACTCTTGCTAGTTATAATCTCTCGAACTAATCAATTAACATTACCAATAAAATCCAATACATGAAGTTTCTTACTTTCCATACATTATTCTGTCACTCAGATATATCCACTATGTGTGTCTATAAGAACCCATTACTGTTCCATATAAGCATGCTACTACGGTACCTCCAGAGGTGGGTTCCTAACGGTTCAGTCTGGTTCTACTGAACTGTTAGTAATTTACCGATCTGGTTTGGTAGAACTGTTAGCAACCTGGGCCTGCCACGCCCCCGAGCTGGTTCTTTCGGCGGCACCTATAGCTTTTAAAAAGCACTGTGTATGCGCATGTGCACAGCCGCAGCGCGCCCCTAAGCGAACTGGCAGTAAGAAGATTTAGAACCCACCTCTGAGTAGTACCATATGGTATCAACAACACTGCCATTTTCCAGAATGGATCAGAACCATCAAATGAACACAGAGAGCAAGTTGTCTTGTGCCATCCAGTTTGATATTTGATCTATACTTCACTTAGATGGACCATTATCTTCTCATAACCCAAACTTTAAATTTAGCAATGGAAAATTGTACCTCGACCCCATCTGGAAGATCATAGGCTAGCAGAAGCTCTTCATTTATAACAGATGCTAAGCTGAAGATCCTTAGCAATATGCAAATTAATCTTTTAAAATATATTTCTTTTATTTTTAACAACAGAATGAGAAGCTCCATAATGAAACATCTAAAGTCTGTCAACACGCTATCATGAATGTTCTGCATAGGTCAGAGAAGTCTTTCATTGTCTCCTTGCAGGAAGAATAATATGGATGGAAGATGTGAATGAAACCCAAATCTGGAAGTTTTCATTGTTTGAAGACATATAAGATGTATTGTGAGTGCATAACAAAAAAGATTATTCTTTAACGATGGGCAACTGGGATTTACAATCACGGATTGAGGGAATATATTTGCTTTCCCTTCTAAACTTCTTTTGTAAGTGTATATAATAAAAAGGTTTATATAGAATAAAAAGGCTGATTATATTACTCTATGGATCAAGATTTAATTTGTCTTTTTTATGTTTGTCTTTTTTTGTTTTATCACTTTTTGTTAATTAGTTTAGTTAAACGAAAGCAAAATTAAAAAATAAAGCAAAATTATAAAAAGGAAAAAGCCAAGAATCCCTTCTCTTTCAGAAAACAAAACCCAACAGCCATAACTTTGAACTCAGAGGGAAAATAGCCTGTGGAGGTGTTAAAGGTATTTTAAAATTATGGTCACACACATAAATTGAGTTTATGCCTCTCCAAGATGAAAGATTATGATTCTTCTCCTCATTTCTTTTGATCAGCAGACACCAGTTGCTATATGATAAGTTACGAGCTTTTTGTCATGGAAATCTGTTCCTTTCACCCTTCTATTTACAAGACTGCACAATGCACTAAACAATTCCAGCAGACATCTGGAAAGTTATAGGTCATTTTTCAAAAAGGCAGATTGGGTTTTTCTCTCTCTCTCTCTTGCTCACAGGAACTTGAAGCACAATACTTTGCTGTTTTCCTGGTAGAAGGCAAAACGGACAAACAAAAGGGTCATTCACCATCTACCCAACAAAATAGTCATGCCAAGGGGAAGACTTAGAATATTTTGAATCTATTTCCTTGCCAACTTCCCTCTCCCCCTTTAGCCCCATTTATTGTGATTAGCTCCTGTAACTGTGACATATAATTGAACTAATGGAGGAGACATCTATCTTCAAGATAGATGGATGGATGGATGGATGGATGGATAGACAGACAGACAGACAGACAGAAAGAAAGAAAAAACAACAACAAATAGGAACATGGTTTGCTGATCCATGAAGCACATCTACTCAACCTATTTGGCTTCTTTCCAGGCAAAATATATCCCCTTTTAAAGGCATGATACTCTTCTCTATGTAGCAGAGGTGGGTTTCTACCAGTTCGGACCTATAGAGTAGGTAGTAAGCTGCTGGCGATATCATGGTGATGTCACGGAACTGTTTCTGGTCCGTGGATGCCACCATCATTTTTTTTGAATATTTTTTGGGTGGGGGGATTTTTTTGGGTGGGATTTTTTCCCAGGTTTTTTTGTTCTGCGCATGCACAGAAGCTGAGTTTCTGGCACTGCATATGCGTTGCCATCTTGTTTTTGGTGGGTTTTTTTGTGCTAATTTTTGGTAATTTCTTTGCACTGCACATGTGCACACACACACCCACGCACCGTGGGAGGAAGCGAACCGGCGGCAAGGTAAGTTAGAACCCGCCCCTGCTGTGTAGTACTGTGGATGTAAATCCCTTACCATTCTGACTTAGGATAACTGAATTGTGATCCTATTGCATTTCAACTCACTGTCTTTTAATACCATGGCATTCTGGATTATTATTTTTTTCAAACCCAAACATATTTTGTGTCCCAGTCGGATTTCACATGCTGGATATATTAAGATATGGGCTATCCTGAACCAATCCTATAGTGTGAAAATAGAAACTGCAGGGAAGCCCTAATTTAAAAAAAAATCTTTTTATGCTGTTTTTTTTCTCTTTTCCTTTTGATAAAAGTTCTTTTCATAAGTCACCCTCCCTGATTCCTAAGCTCATTCACTTCTCATTAATGCACCGAATCATTTCCTAACATTCTCTAGTGGTAAGTTCTCTTTCTTTGTAGTGAGTGGCAGCCTAAAAATAGTGAAAGACTTTCATCTGGTTGTCTTTCCATTTTGAAGGGTTTTTTTTTTCCTATTTCCTTTTGCCGACAACTAATTGAGTGGCCTGAAGCAAGGCTGCAACTCTTCTTTGTATTCTAGCTTATATATGTAACAAACTATAAATTATAACATTGATTTACTGCAAATACAGTGGAAAATGGGTTCACAACTGTAACTCATTCCAGGACTTCAGTCGGCACCTGATTTGGTCGCGAATGGAAGCAAGATTGACTGCGCATGCGTGCACGCACTAAAAACGGTGCAGAAGGGGAAATCGCTGCAGCAGGGAAAATTGCCGCGGCTATGTTTGATCGTCAACCGAAGATATGTCAGAGTCAAACATTCCAAATCGGAAACCGATTTGGTCATGGACTGAGGTGTTCATGAACTGAGGTTACACTGTAGATGCCATGAGGCTTAATTAAAAAGTTGAGTCTTCTTTTAGGCTATATAAAGTGCACATTTTTTTTCATATAATGATCACATGATTACTAACTTTTAACAAATATAGAATGTAAAATGTATGTGTCAATTGCAATCTGATATTCAATGACATCACAGTATAATAAGAATGACCAGGTTTAGAGGAGTCGGAGAAGGAGAAGGGAGGTAGGAAAGGAAGAGAGAGAGGGAGGGAAGAAAGGGCAAAGGAGGGGATGGCAGGAAAGCAACCTTGAAACTATAAAAGAATAAGATAAAGTAGAATATATGTATAAAAGTATAATGAAAAATGAATTATATGTAAAACATGATGATAAACATGTGAATGTTTATATGGAAATAAAATAAAAAAACTTTAAAAAAAAGAATTACCAGGTTTTTGGTATTTCGTCTAAGATCAAGTCTCAACTCAATGACAGCATTGAGATACTAGCTATTTTAAATATAAAATAAATAAATTTACACTTTATCACTAATTTGTTTTAGATTTTCACACAATTGTCTTACAGTTTCTTCAATATTTTAAAACTATTTCTTCCATATCCTTTTTCTATTTCTGCAAATCTTTCTTTCATTTCCTTTTTGAAAACACCCAAACTATTGGCAACTGTTGCAGTCATCTCCTTGCCAAATTCCTCAAACATTTTCTGCAGTAAATCTAATGAAATGTCATTATGGATAAATTGTTCTGCTGAACCTCTCCTTCCTTCTAATTTTGCATCTTTTCTTGTGGTTGCCATTATGATAAAGTGAAAGTATGTTTATAACTAGGGTGAAAGTTAAAAGCATTCTTCTCTTTTTTCCTGTTTTTCTTTTCTCTGTCTTTAACACTTTACACCCAATTAGCTCTCTATAGTTATAGTCACACAGTCCGGCTCATAATACATTTATCTTCTTGTTTTGTAAAATCCACCGATTATCTATATTTTTTTAAATAATAAACAATCAGCAGTCTCACAAAGCTCTGGTCTTTTGTCTAATTAACTTTACTATTTTCAAAGACACTTTTTCCAGGAAAAAAAAATTGTATTCTTCTACTTTCTAAAATTACTCTGTCCTACATCTGTTTAAAACTTTCTTGAATCACAAACTTGTTAAGCTTTTTGTTTCTAAATTTAAATCTTTTAAGGAAGGCATTTTTTTTATCTCTTCTTAATTTTAAAAATAAGATAACATACTGACTTTGTTCCTTTTTTACTGTTCAGAATCTGTCCATTAAGTTGTAAATTGATTATCGGTATATCCTAAAGGAGTTTAAGAAAGTAATGTTTTTGCTAGCTGTATCTACAAACTCTATACAGATCTTTGGTGTGCCGATATTCCCTTGGTTCCCAAGTTGCTCAATTCATGATCAACCACAAGAAACTCAATTCTTGTAGTGTCCTCACAAGGAGCAGCCGTACAGAGATAAGTGGTCAATCTCTTGATTGATTCTTCTGGCAGAGAGATTTTTCTTAGAACCTGCTTCCTGATTTCACTATGGCACTGTCCCTGCACACAGGAACATCTAACTCACCACAGGTCCTAATCCAGAAGGCTTTTAAACAACCTATTCCAGATATGTGTCTTTTGTCAGATTATAAATGTAAGATTTTTAAAATCTCTCTCTTTTTTATATTACATCAGAGGTGGGTTCCTACCGATTTGAACCGGTTCTACCGAGTAGGTAGTAAGCCGTTGGTGATGTCATGGTTCTGGTCTATGGATGCTGCCATCTTTTTTTCCCCCCTGGTTTTTTCCCCTTCTGTGCATGAGCAGAAGCTGAGTTTCTGGTACTGCGCATGCGTCACCATCTTGTTTTTGGCCTTTTTTTGAGGGGAGGGGCGCTTTTGGATTTTTTTCCTACTGCGCATGTGCGCGCCCACGCAGCACGGGAGGCAATGAACCGGCGGCGAGATAAGTTAGAACCCACCCCTGTATTACATTATATACTATATGTTAACCATATGCATTCAGAACATACAACATACTTATAGGAAAAAGAAATTGCAGTGGTATCCTCATGTGATTAAGCAGATTGAAAGGATACAGCAGCAATATTAAACCAAGCTGGTTGGGAATTTAAATGTTTTAAGCATTGCAATTTCATTTTTTCTGCACTGCCTCAAGTTGGTGTTACATTATCGCTGGTAACATCTGCCTGTTTTATTTTACTTTCAAAGATCGTATTAACACAAGTTTCTTTCACCATATGTTGAATATTCTTATTTATTCATGACATCTGGAAGCTCATTCATCAACTTTAGGATTGATCACTAAATTAATAATTCATTAAGATGACAATATGTAAAAAGAAAAATCCTCGTATTTGAAATGCTTTTCACCCTAAGATATTCAGTACTAATTAACCACCTAGCTTTTTAAATATTTACTAGATTTACTGAATGCAAGATTTTTATATTGTCAGTTTCATGAAGATCTAATTTTAAATGGCAGCAAATACCCGTCAGTTAAATAAGTAAATAATGCAATCTCCTATGGCTCATTCCTTAATCAAATGAGTAGGTATTTGGCCACTTCATTGCATTCTTGTTGTAAATGGAGTATAAAGAATTTGAATACTGGTTTTTATTGAAAATTGACCAAAGGCTTTGTGTATGAAATAATTTTGTCCTAAACGTGTACTTCTACTTTAATAGTCAGATCAAGTGTTGTTTAAATATGAAAATTAGAACATCTATAAAATCCACTGAGTATTATCTCATTAGCAACTGCCAAACAGGCAGTTGCTAATCCTAAATATGTGGTATTGTTCAGACAATTATCAGATTGCTACTTAGAACAGAATTTAGATACACTGCACAAACTTCTCTGTACTTCATTCATAGAATTATTTTTAAACGACTGCATGGAGAAAACTCCAAATTCAGAATTATTTTAGGTTTCTTTTGAAAATTGGACAATTCACTTGTATCTGAAGTCTCTGTCCAATTTCAAAACTATTCCAATTCTGTACTCCCGAACCAGCAGCAAACGTATCCCTTCTGCTAACTATCATATTCTATCGCATATTCTATCATGCATTAGAAGAACAACTTTGGAAACTGCACAGATCACAATTCTGTGTCTTGTCTCCAAATCCCAGAACATTGAGTCATGATACCCAGCATTTTAATTTAAGAGTATATGTCAATGCACAAATTAAACTGAATGCTATGCTGTGACATTCCTCTTTGATTTTAGCATATTGCCAAATATTCAGATAATGGAAGGGGAATCTTGATTGCAGCTAGAAATGTATTTTGCTTGTAGAAGATATGCTATATTTGCCAATCTCTATTTACAAATCATACTTGTTGCTTGACCCTTTAACAAAATATGTCTCTATATAAAATTCAAAAGACTTCTCCAAGTGACATTTATCTGAAGGTCAGCTCTAACTAAACATTCCTGAATTATAAGGCTTCTACTATATAGGAGCTATAGTGGAAAAATGCATGAGAACACTATTACTTCCAATTGGCACAGTCAGTTTTGAGCATTTGGATGACTGGAGAAAAGCTAAATCCTGCAAATTTATGGACTTAAAAAGATACAGCTTCCATTCTAGCTGCTTTCTCAGCTACAAATCATTTTGCCTGTTTGAGACTCCTATTTAGACGATTAAAAGGGAAGACTAAGGTATATTTTTAAGGAACGAAGAAAGTGTGCTTTAGATTTCTGCAGAAAAGAAGAATTTGAATAAGAGAAGCCGATGGAAATCTACTGATAACTCCTGGAATGCTTTTCTTAAAACAATCATTACTGCTTTTCATTTTTGCAAAGAAGAGAAATGCTACTGTTTAAAGATCAACCTATATCAACAAAGGAGAATATTTGTAGATCAGGGTTGAAATGAGGGATCCTTGGTGCTCTCTGAGCTTGCTTGTTTTCCTGCAGATGTTTCATTACCTTCACTAGGTAACTTCATCAGTTAGCACCGATCAGCTTACCTAGTTAGGGTAATGAAACATTTGGAAGAAAAGAAGCAAGTTCAGAGAGCATCAAAGACTCCTCACCAATCTGTATATTCAAAATCAGGTTAAAAGACGCTAGAATTCAAAGGAAGCTAGAATGGTAGATTCTACCTGAAGTATAATCAAACCTGGAATAACCGATACAGTCCTCGGTACGACAAGTAATACAGCAAAAGCTAGTATGCAGTTTCACGCCATCATTGGTCATCAGAGCTATCTCCTCCCTTTCAAGGGGACATTAACATTATTTTTAAATGTTTTTAAATAACATGGGGGGATCTAGAAAACACAAAAGGACAACATTTGGGGAAGAAATAGCGAACTGAAGATTGCTCTGCTAAAAGAATGCATGGTAGTCCATCTTAAAGGTTGGCACATGGTTATAAGATAGCTGCCCAATCATGAATCATTAGATTATCTTTTCCAGAGATCACATGTAGATAAAGATTGATAACATTGTTAAATTTAATTCACAATTTCTTTTTCTTCTTCTTCTGATGTAAAGATATCAGTACCCAAATCAGAGTAGGTACTGCTGGTTATGTCAGCTGAAGAACCTGCAAACTCCTAATCTGTCTTCCAGAAATGAGGCAAGAACTTTCTTATCTAGCAAGATAGATAAGGCACAATGTCTACAGTATCCTCAACTCTACTGATCAAAGTGGTCGAAAGACTATAAAGAAATGCCCATGTCTATGGACAAGGGTATACAGATGCCTGTGTACTACTGCTAGAAGCCCTTGAGTAAAGACGTTAATGCTGTACAAGTAGGAAGGACAATATAGATATAATGGACACAACAGGAAGATGATGAAAAAGAGAGAACTGTAAAATATTGTCACTTCTGGACATAAATTATATTACAAGAGTCAGGAAGCACTAATTAGGAACTGTACTGCCATACATGTCAGGGAAGTTAAAATATCAAAGAAACAAGAAATCAGACGTTTCCATGGTAACTCCTACACCAAAACTGATATTGTGATGCATCTAAGACCAGTTCTGTGCAAACTGCATTGATTACCAGTGTGTTTCCAGGTGCAATTCAAAGTGAAATCAGATCTAGCAGAATGGGCACGGAGGAACCTGTCAGCTAGGGTGTTGGCCGATCAGGAATAGAAGATGGGCTCCTCAGGGGCCTGAGATCAATGAAACATCCTCCCTTTGGAGATTACAATGGTTCCAACCTTTGTTTTCATAAGGTCCTAAAAACCTGGCTATGTTCCCGAACCTGGGTGCTGAATGTGTTAAGGGCCCCATTTCCTGGCTGTATTGCTAATTGGACAAATATTTCAGCTGCTATGTATATTTGTTTAGGATGTTTCTATTGTTTTTATTATTTTAAAATGTTTTAGTATTTTTAATTGTAATTTTATTATAATTATAAGCCTCTTAGGGTCACTGACTGAGATGGGCAGCTAGAGAAAATGAATGAATGAATGAATGAATGGATGGATGGATGGATGGATGTGAATCCTTCATACCAGTTGCTATCTGATACCTATAATGTCCTATAATGCAATTGTAACTGGTACCTCCATGAAGTTATATAATAGCCCTTTAAAATAATTCAAATTAATGGTCTATAAAATATTCCATTCTGCAACCATGCATTCTTCATGCTTCATTCGTCTTGAATGAATGATCCTGTGTTCTAGAATGAAGATAAAGAAAGAAGTCTCTCCATCAATTTTTTCCCCTGTAATTGTTCTCTATTTGGTCTAAAACATGTCTTTTCTCTCTCCGATTATTTGAGCATGAAGGATTCCTATAATGATTTATTTTGAAAAAAAGGTTGTCATGGGGTAGCTTGTAATGATCTTCATATGATAATTTAAAGCACTTTGAGAAGATTCAAATAGGTCTTCTTTTAGGGACACTAGTTTTCTTGCAGTGTTAGTACTGTAACACAAAAAAGTGTATCTGCCACTTGCATTTTATGCCTCTTAATTTTTATGCTAAACCGAAGACTTAATTGCTAGGCTAAACTGAAGTGTTATCTAACACTCTCCCTTCAAAGGAAAGCTTTTTTTTTTAAAGAAAAAAGTAATCATACTTATAAAGTAAATGGTAAATTAAAGAAGAATGAACATAGCCTAGTCTTAACATATTTCTACAGTGGAAGAAGAAAAGGACAAATTTATTATTTAAAAAATATCCAGATATTTTATTGAACTTTGCAGTATGTATGTATGTATGTATGTATGTATGTATGTATGTATGTATGTATATGTACACACACACACATATATATATAATGCACCCACACACATAGTATATATAAAAGTTTGAAATGCTTCATTTTCCTTTGCAATGCATTATTATATTTCTCCCACCCACTTTGTATAATTTCCAATTCTTGTTCCTAAAAATACAAAGGTTTTCTTCATGCACTGTTTCTCTACTTGAAACAATTTTCAGGCAGCAGGCAATTCCACCCACCACAAAAAAGACAGATTCAGAGAACTTGGAAGTTGACAGTCCAAGCCCTTAAAACCTGTTTACAATAGATGCTGTCTTTTCCTTAATATCTGGAACATGGTTGGGAAAAAAAACATAGAATGGCCTTAAGGAGCAGTATTAACCTACACAAAGTGTAACTTATCATGGCCAGGGAGCATGCATATTGCCCCTTGATTCCTCTTACTGTATTTTATATGGGAAGAACATAATTAAATGCAAAATAACTGTTAGTCATCACAATTATCTGATGCTCCTGCAGGGGAAAAAAAAAGGAAGATTGCTTTTAGACTTGGCCAAATTACAAAGAAGTTTAAAATGATTTTAAAATTATCAAGAAGGTGAACATGAACGATTTAAACTCAGAAGGACTTAGTCTGAAGAAACAGGGAGAAGCAGTTTTGCAGGGCATTGTGGTAACTTTTTAGAAGTTTAGAATCCACAAGGCTGTCTTTAAAAAAAGAAATGCTTTGCAGGGAAGGCAAGGAAAAGGGAGTGAGTCATTTAGATTACACATAGTCCTCAAGTTATAACCAGCTGGTTAGTGACAATTTGATGTTTTGGTGGACCTCCCCCAGAGCCACTCCTGACTTGCTTTTGAAGTTCCAACAGCTGCTTCCTCTAGTCACCTGATGGCATTTATGGCAGTGAGCAACTATCCCACATTTATGGTCATTTGCAAACATATGACCACAAGTTATGACTTTTTTTTTTTTGCTGCAAACCAAAGTTTACTTCCAGTTTAAAGCAAAAATCACCCAATGGATAAAATGGGATCAATTAAGGACCACTCCATTCACATAACAACTGCCACAAAAAAGTTTATAAAATCCTATGTGGTCCCATAACAACGAGTCGTAAGTTGAGGTCTACCTATAAAATTTTGACATTTTTGAATATGCAGTATCATTTGATTTTAATGAATATTTTTTCAATCGAATAGGCTAACATTACATATTAGTTCTCAGTAAGGTAAAGGTTCCTCTTACACATATGTGCTAGTTGTTCCCGACTCTAGAGAGTGGCGCTCATCTCCGTTTCAAAGCCGAAGAGCCCCCGCTGTCCAAAGATGTCTCCATAGTCATGTGGCCAGCATGACTAAATGCCAAAGGCACCCAGAATGCTGTTAACTTCCCACCAAAGGTGGTCCCTATTTTTCTACTTACATTTTTACATGCTTTCAAACTGCTAGGTTGGCAGAAGCTGGGACAAGTAACGGGAGCTCACCCCATTATGCGCCACTAGGGATTCGAACTGCCGACCTTTCTGAGCGACAAGCTCAGCGTCTTAACCACTGAGCCACCGTGTCCCTATGAAGCTGCTTGGCTAATGTCAATGTAACACATCTTCAGAGGTCTGTTTTTGGCTAATCTTTTATATCGTTTACCTACTGAAATCAGAACGCGGATGCTTCATCTCACGTAATAAACGTAAGTATTAATAAAGTATTTTAATATCGTAGGGAATGGTGGGAGTAACGTACAAAGACTACAGATAAGATTTGTTTTTAGGCAGGATTTGAAAGGCAAATTAAAAAGGCAATTTAGTGTCTTCCAAATGTTTGGGTTGACCGTGCTTACAAATTCTTACTTCTGACCACGTTGTGTGTGGCTGATGGAAGCTGGTTTCCCAAATCTCCCTCTTGCTTCAGATTATGGGCTAATTTGTATTATCAAATAAATAATGGTTTAGCGTTACAAGAATGAGCTGCATAAAACCTCTCCATCTCTACTTCCTCTTCTGATTCAGACAAGAATAAGAAAAATTGAAAAGCTTAGATTAAATCCCAGTCTATCATAATATCGAAACATGGGCCAACTATGGTCACTTTTCATGCTTTCACTGTAGCACATCAGATTTCAACCACAGAAATTAAAGCAGGCTTAATTCAGACAGCAGGCATAATAATGTATGGTTCGGAGGACTCATTCTGCCTCAGATAATCAATAATGGAATCTGAAGCTTAGCTATCTTTCTACGACCATGCAGAAGGAAGGAAGAGAAAGGAGAAGCATGCTCCTAAGACTCACAACAAATTGTGTTTGTCATTGTAACATACACAATAGGTTCAACAATCCAGATATTATTGAATTTCCATCATTTATGTGGTCCATAGGGAAGGAAAATGCTAGGCCAAGAGCTTTCTGGTCATATTTCAAGAGGACTTGAGATTTGTGGGAGATAAAAGGAAAAGAAAGAGAGAGAAGGGAAAGATGGACTTCTGCCCAAAACTAAGGGAACCTTGGCAGAATCTGATAGGCACAAGTGTTCTCAGAAGCTAAGCAGGCCCGGAACTGTGGAAGAAAATATCTCCTTACACAGGAAACAATTTCAGAACCATTTGTAGCCTGATCTCCACAATCAGTAGAAGAAAGATGCCAACTACAGAATGCCTGGCACGTATTGTAGGAAAAAACAGGAAGTTTTTGTCCAACCACACCCTGGGTGGTTGTATATTATCAATCACAGTGTCCTCTTTATCCGTAATATACGAAGGGGGGAAAAAACCACAGACATATGTAGACTCATCTTCCTGAATTGTAGGGAGTCCAGTTGATTAGAGTAGCAACGTCAACATTTCTCCTTACCTTCAGGCTCATTCTTGATCATCTCCTCCATCTTCCTCTGTTTGAGAGTGTCTACCACATCTGCTAGGCTTCCTTTGCGCCGTTCAGGGGTTCCCAGCGCCGTGCTGGAAAACGATTCTCCGCTCTGACGCCCGCCTTCGTCGGCCTTCGAGGGGGAGGTAGATGAGTTGTGTGGGGCAAATGAAGACATCACTTTATTGCCATCAACTTCCTGGAAGGGAAAAGAAGGTCATATGTAGTGGCAACGTAGAAACACACAAAGACACTTGCATGGACACTGGCAAAGAAAAGAAGGTAGCCCAGCCGTTGAGGGAAGGAGCCTGGTTAATTATTATTTGTATATAAATGAACATTTACTTTAAGTTGTGATGATGGGGTGCTTAAAGGAGAAAAAAGTACAGAAATCAAAGATAAAATAAGAAAATAGGATTAAATGAACAGGGGGGGAAATTGGGAAAAGAAACATTTATATGTATGGCATGTAGGTGTCTGTGTGTATGTCTCTCTGTGTTTGTGTTTATAGACACAAACACAAAGAGAAATGAGTTCTCCAAATGAGAATACAAACTATACACACACACACACACTGTATGTGTGTGTGTGTGTGTGTGTATTGTCTGTGTGTGTGTTTATAGACACAAACACAAAGAGAAATGAGTTCCCCAAATGAGAACTCTTGATGTTCACTAGTTTTCCAATAATAAGGTTATGGATTACCTTTAATTGTTTGCTTCTCTACAGTGTTTAATGATCAACCTTAACAGCTTTTTTTCCCCTTTTTGCTGAATAATAATCTATATCCAGTTTGTTTTCTTTTCTTTTATGCAGAACTTAGTATCAGGATAATGATTCTTGAAAACGAAACACTCAAGATGTTAAATGCCCAGTTCTGTTTTGGCAACTTCAAAGGTTTTCCCATCTCAACATACCCAGGCCATGTGCACACACCCAAACACTGACACACGTACACACATGGATGGACACAAGGTAGGACACAAAAAAAAGTATTAAGATGCTAGCCATGTTGGTGTGACTGAAGCTGTCAAGACCCAAAGAATCGGGACCATAAGTTGCAGTTTAGAAGCTTTATCGCTCAAGCCTGCACAGCAGAATCTAGTCAACTAAGGTTCAATCCTAAATTGGCACCAGGTAAATGTTAACAAAATTCAAGAGGTGTTCAACTGAAGACTGTTTGTGGCAACGTCTCGACTCTAGGCTGATGACTTACTTAACTCTGCCACCCAGATCTTTTTGCTCTTCTCCTACATCAGATTTACCCTTTTTCAATCCATGTCACACTTGGATTGAACCTTTGCAACTACCACCCTGATTTTCTGACCATTTCCTGAAGACACACCCCGACAATTCCACCACTTATTCCCTTTTTTCTGCATAATTCAGCTCATTTAGATATTTCTAATTTATTCCCTTCCTTGCCCCAGTCCCTTATCATTCTTTGGTATTTTGTTTTTTTAAAAAGTGATTATTTTAAACACAAAGTTCCTGATAAGTAAATGATTATAATGATGCTTGCAAATGCCAGGCCAAATGAAAGGCATCCTTCCCTCCAATAAAGGTGAGATCTGACTCTCATTAAAGCCACCAAGCATATTCTCACATATTTTAATGGATTTGACTCTTAACAGCCACATTTTGGTTTGTCATGATGAAACCATCATTCTTCACACCTTCTGATATTTCAAACGTTGCTTCCCTCCCTCTGTGCCATCCTTCCCTTTTGGGCCCCTACGTTGCTCCTTTTTTCTTTTCCTTTGCAAATTTTCTTTTCGTTTCTTGATGTTAGCATCTCTTAAACTGCCTGTTTTGTTGGCGGACTGTAATTGTCGTCTTATGGTCTTTATGCATAACAGAGGTGACGCTCTTTTCCTTAAAAAAACTGCAGCACAACGCATATTAAATCTTAAAAGTTGCTGTAAGAATCCTTGTTTTAATGGCTCAACTGCCAAAAGTGTTCTGCAAGTTTGCCTTTGGGCACATACAAGATTCCTTTAAACATTTAGTTCTTTCCTTGACAACATTGACAAGTTTTGGGGATCTCAATGTACAATAAAACAGTAGGCTCAACTTTTTTATGCTTGCCTATCTTCTAAACTAGGATTTTAATCCTGGCTTCCTTTTGTTTCTGGGAACTACAATTAATCCAAAGTAAGTATTCAAAGTAAGGGCAACCAATTCATTGACACTTTATTCTCAAGTTTCTCCCATTAACATTTAATATTAGATTTCTAACATTGATCTAAGTTTTCTAAGAGAGCAAATGACAAAAAGCACAATTCCTTTGAGTTAAGCTTGATTCTTGTTTAATATTTTTGGTGGCAATCGTGGAAATAATTTTCAATCATCTTTTTTTCTGAGATGGTTCTTGAGGTTTCTATATAGCCCACAATTCTGAAAGTGCCCCCTTCCAAATATTAACCAAAGTCTACCCTGCTTAGCTTCTGAGAACATCTGAGACCAGCTGGACTAGATGGTCTCATTTATTAAGAAGGAAGAAGAATTTATTAGGATTCATTATTTGTTAGAATTCAGTTACAATTTGTTAAACTCATCACTTACTATTAATAAAAAATTATTAGTAAATTTAAGAATTCATAAATTTGTTCTAAGGTCCAATATCTGTGTTTCCCCAAAAATAAGGTCTTATTTTCTTTTGACCCCCCGAAATAAGCACTTGGCCTTATTTTCGGGGAGGCCTTATTATTTTCGAGGTGCAGGAGGCAGCGAGCATGGTCACCTCATGGCTGCTGCTGTGTTTTGGGGAGGGCTTATTTTCAGAGGAGGGCTTATTTTAGCGCATGCGCTCAAAAGCTTGATTGGGCTTATTATCCGGGGAAGTCTTATTTTCAGGGGCACAGGGTACTAAGGAAGGAATGAAGAAGGATTGTTTTGACAACATATTTAGTTTATTTTAATCACTACCATTAAGAGAGAGAGGGGGTCTGCTGCAAAACCGTTACTGTATTGTTGCTGCTGCTGTATTACTTATATTTCATTAATGTAAAAGTAACTATTAGTTTTTTAAAAATACAAAATTATCAGTGAAAGGAGGAATGCCATTAATAAATGAAAGTGAAAATCGGAAATGAATCACAAATTTTTATCAGGGCTTCAGTCTCTATCTTTCTTTATCTTCCCTCACTCCTAATCTCCACCACCACCCTGAAGATATTCGTTCTCGTGCTTTAATTAAAACATTCCTATGTTTTAATTATTCTCTATTAATTTAAACATTAACTCATTAAAACATTCCCACGTTTTATTATTTTGTGTTCTTTATTCTACGTTCTGTGCTCATGTTACTCACATTGCAACCTTCACATCTTCATGTTTCTACCAACAGATTTGTGAGATTTAACATATATATATATATATACCTGTGTTTATGCATATAGACGTTCATAGCATACTTAAACTTATCCACTGTTGGGATCATTTACTTTTTGATCTCGTGAATCCCATGCTAATGAATGCTACTGGAACATGCATCCAATCATGATTTTTGTTTTTAAAAAGCAAGATGGAGGGAGGCAATTTAGGTTAAAAAAAATAAAAAAAGCAAATCCTAAACCAATCCTGTACTTACCACTATTCCAGACATGGATCCTTACATTCTCAATTCAAAGGAGAAAAAGGATTTTCATTGGAATTGGCCACAATATTTCTCATAATCAGAGCTCTTTTCAAGAAGGGTCCATCAGGAAATAATCCAACAGGAAGTTGCTAGTCTTATTCTCGGAAAGGTTTCCCGCCAACTATAGAACATCCCTCTTCTAAGGTTAAAGATAAAACAGGTTTCTCCTCTTTCCTGCTGAGGTCAATAATCTTCCTTTGTTAATCTTGATGAAGCTTTGCTTAATCTATTCTCTACACACACACACATACACATACACACACACACACACACACACCCTTGTCATCTTTGTAAAGTCATCTCATTCAACAATGAAGTTTTACTTGCCGTGGATGTTTTTCTTTCTTTCCTGGCTCCCCATCCACCAAATTCATATTTTTTTCCCCCCAAAGTGATTTTTGGGAAAGTGGCAATTGTTTCAAGGGTACGATTGCATCAGCAAGGGAAGCTTATGCCCACACTGCTCCTCCTTATATCTAAAGGGATTTTAGATATAGAATTAGTTAGAATATTAGAATATTCTAACTAATTAGAATATTAGAATAATAGTAAGTTACTATTAGTTTAAAATAAGAGATGCTTATTCTAAACTAATAGTAATTGAGACTCACGGAGATTTTTTAGTTCCGGGTCATGGTTGTACCAAAGGTGCTTTTTATTTTTTTTCAAAAGGCAACTGGACTTTCTTGGGTTTTTTTTCCTCTTCTCATCCAAGAACTTCTTCGGTTCTGAACCGAAGTGAAGCTTCTTGGACGAGAAGCGAAACGTTTTCAAGGGAAAAAAAAAGTGCAGTTGTCTCTTGGAAAAGAAACCTTTGGGATAATCGAAACTCGCTTTTCTAGAATAAGCATCTCTTCAAAAAAGCAAATGAATCCATTTGATTTTATCAATTGTTTTGATTTTGTTGAAATAAAAAAAACCAGTTCCGGAAGCAGTATTAAACAGGGCTGTGCGTTTTTGAAAGCCAAGCTGTGGTTTAAAGGATGCTTATATTTAGCTAACAACGTTTGGGAATACCTTGAAACAAGTATCTCTTTTCCCTGGATCAAACATTAGCTGAAGACAGCAACTGTATATTCCAGGGGGGAGAAAAAAGCAGCTGCTTTTAAGACGATCCCCATAGGAGCTACAAGGCGTCCCTGTGCACACACTTAATCAAGCTTTGAATCCAAGTATCAGCATAATTCTTTCATTGAAATGAAAGAGTTTTTATTTATTGATTTGATTTATATAGCTTCCCGTCTCGTTTTTACATGACTTTAAAGCAATAAAATAAATAAGACACATTGGATACCACAGCGTTCTACATTATCCCTTTTTTTAACCTGGTGCCTTAGCCATTAGACTAGTGATGGCGGACCTTTTTTTTGCTCTGGGGCCAAAAGAGCACCCGCAGGCTCAAAAGCGCAAGAACACCCATAATGCAATGCCCTCCCCGCTGCGCATGCGCACACAACCACCACCACCCGTGCTGCCCCCGCACACACACATGCGCACAGGCCTCACTGAAGTCTCCGGACTTCTGGTAGGCCTGTTAAGCCATATTTTGCCCTCACCAGGCTTCAGGAAAACTTCTGGAGCCTGTGGATGGCAACAAATGGGCCCAATGGGCCTACCGGAAGTTCGGTTGGGCCTATTTATCATCATCCACAGAGGCTTTCCTGAAACCTGGGGAGGGTGAAAACGGCCTCCCTCGCCCTCTGGAAGGCCGAAAATCAGCTGGTCAGAGCGCACATGCGCGCTGGAGCTGACATAGGGCAATACCTCACGTGCCCTCAGATATGGCTCCTTGTGCCACAGGTTCACCATCACGGCACTTAGACCAAATTGGCTGTCCTTTCTACCCAACTCCTGGGCCACAGTTGCCTTATCGATCTGTCCTATTACTGCAGCTGGATTTGTAGAGTTGTACTTCGCCTTAAAAGATAATATTCTTGACGTGAAATAATAAGGGGATAAAAGTAAGCGACGAGCACCTGTAGGCCACTGGCATCCCTCACATTTACGGCTTTAAGATTCGTAAGATATCAAATCCCTCGACTTAAGCCAGTCTGAAAGTTGAAGTCCAAAATATGTAAAGGACGCTCATAACCTCTCTCGTTTTAAGATAGAGCTCTAAAGAGTTCTGCCTCTAAACTGGGCGTTAAAAGTGACATTGTAAGATATGCAAAAATTGCAGGAAAACTCTGAAAATCAATATTGGCATCGCCTTTCGACAACCAGCTCTGCATCTTTACATGCGAGCTCAAAGCAAGGGATAGAGGTTATTCCTTCCTCTCCGAAGACCACCAGCAAACACTTTGAAACCACAAATTATAGCTTGGGAGCCACCAATGGATTTAGGAGAAGCTTTCTCTTCCCTAACTGTCCCCTCCACTACTACTCACCCACAAACAGACTGAGCTCCGAATTGTTCTGTTGACCTGAGCTAATTCAGCTGCCTGTATTTGTGTAATTATAAGCCAGAAAGCTAAAATGTTACTGCCTGTCTGAGGACCATAATGAATGGATAAGCAGGTTTTGGGGAAACAGTCTTGGAGGTCTCCGGATCGGGGAGGGGGAGAGGAAACGTAAGATGGGTTTTCCACTTAGGACAACCCGTGAGGGTAAGCAAAACGACCGGTTCTGTTTTTTTCAAACCCGAGCCATTGTTTAGTTAGTATAAATTGTTTAGTTAATTCATAAATAATCAAGCAACAGTGTCCAGGCCTCTAAAGCTGCACATGGTTAGCAGTCAGAGGTCCATTGTAGGAGAACGTCTGTGTACAGAGAATCCCACGACATTGTTGCATCCTACGGTAAAGGAAAATCCATGTGCTTCTTTTTCTGAGGGAAAACTAAACATTTTCTACATGATTCTTAAATGACGGGAGAATCAATTATTTGGAGACTAAGATTATGACAGGTAGTTCAGTGGTGAAATCTAAACATTGTCCCTACTGGTTCTGTGGGGCTTGGTGGGTGTGGCCTGGTGGTCATGTGACCGGGTGGGCGTGGCTTGGTAGTCATGGTCATGTGACCGGGTGAGCTCAAAAACCAACTTTCATACTTCACACACAAACAACACAAAAGCCACACAATTGACTCACACACAATGCAGAAGCAGCTGTACTTCACACAAAATGACCCTTGCAACAAGCAGGAAGCTCACAGGGTCACAGTTCTGGCAAATAGGTAATTTAAAAACACTGCTTTAAAAAAGTAAAAAAAAAGGTTCCAACATCCCCTGCTCAGCTGATTATCAAACAGCTGATAGTCAGAACTTTTTAAAACTTTTTAAAGCATTTTTTACTACCAGTTTGGGTGAATAGGTAGTAAAAAATGCTTTTAAAAAAATAAAAAAGGTTTATCAGCTGTAACAGCCAGCTGTGCTGCATGATCATTGGAACCTTTTTTTTTTACTTTTTAAAAACATTTTTACTACCTATTCTGAAAACCAGAAGTACTTGGTACTACTGGTTCTGGCGAACTGGGCCAAACTGGTAGCATTTCACCCCTGAATTGATGGGAGTGAGGAAAGGCAATGAGGAAAAACTGGATACAGCAAATGAAAAGTGTCAGTATTAATTTGTGCAAATATAAGAAATAGTATCTAGACATAAATTTAAAAAAAGGCACAATGTTGTTCAAACCATACAAATGTAATGGAAAGAACTTTGCTAGTAATGAGGATCCTAAAACCTTTGTAGAGGTCCTTGGCACAATCTAATTGTTTTTGGATGATGTGCTGTGTGGCTTACAGTTCTGGAGAAACCAGGATGCATGAGAAATGGGAAAAGATCAAGAGGCATTTAGCAACACATGTGAGTGTTGATTGAAAAATATGCGGAAGGGAAATTTTAGACTAGAAGAAAAATCTGAATTATTATAGGTCACATGTGTCAAACTACATCGTGTCATGTTACGTATCGTGACATATCACAATGTTTTTTGCTTTTGTGAAGCCGGGGTGGGCATGGATTGCACATAACGCATCCAGCCCACATGCCACCTGTTAAAGGTAAACTCAGCCACACAGAAAAATGCAGTTTGCTCATCTTATTGGAAGCTGACATAGAATGGAAGTATTGCTACGAGTGTTACTCATTTTCTCTATAATCCATTCCATTATGGTTGATAAAAGTGGTGTTTAAATCCCAAAAGTTGAAAATAGATTGTGAATTTTGAGGTCTTCCCAGACCCTGATACTGTAAAATATGATGAATATAGGTATTTATTCAAGAATGGAGGGAAGGTGACATTAGGTGATAAAATTAACCAGATCAGAGAAAATCTATTTTCCAAAATTTAAATACTTCTTTCACATACCTTTTTGTAACAGACGGCTTGCGCCCACATTTTATGTTAGCCTATTTGCATGTGGTCTTTGTTCACAAAATGGTAAGTTTAGTCTCAAGGCCCTCTTCTTGCAAGTTCCAGCTTTCATAGTTATTGAGTTTAACAGTCTGAAATCACATAATACAAAAATATAATATATAGAAGGAGGAGGACAGGTACCTTTTTCTGTAAGTTGTCACCAACAAATTCTTTGAAACTTACTCAGTCAAAATACTGGGGGATGTGTGGTTATTACTTGGAATTACATAATGGTGAAGTGGCAAGGTTTTGGGCCTCCTACCAAAAATTTACAAGAACCAGTTATTTGACCAGTAGGATGAGAGTCTCACCTTGGAAGGTTGACTCCATGGATCTGATTTCTTGCAATCTGTGCATATGATACCAGGAATTGCAGTGATGTCTTCATAGTCGCAGTAAATGTGATACAGTAGTATTTAAAATTTCTCGTACCTGCATGGGACGCATCAAATGGTACTCAGAGAAGCCAGGGTTCCACTTACTCATGCTTCTGTCCTGATATCATTTATGAGGAAGCAGTTGGTTCAACAGGCAGAAAGTCCTATGGTAGTTCATGCACTGACAGTCTTTATTTTATGGTGTTGTAGGAAGATTGGAGAAGAGAGAGATGCTTCTGGTTCTAGCATATATGGACATCTTTGTCAAAGCCCATTCTTTTAAGCCCAGTTGAGACAAGAACAGCCTGTCTTGAACTGTGAGCTCGGCTTTAAAATTCTTTACTCAAGAAGGCTAAAAACGTCAGCTATTAAAATCGGCCATTTTTATTTCTTTGAAAATTTAACTGTTAATTTTACTAGTCTTATTCATTTTGTGCCACAATGTATAACTGAACATTACCAGATATTGTTATTTTTAGGTGACTTCCCTCAGTGCCACAGCATGGTATTATTGGAACTATATAGCTACTTGTGAACTCATAAGTACTGATGGTGAAGGCACATGGTTCAACTAGAATTAGCAAAGAAGGCTCTCAGAGAGATAAGGTATGCTAAAGAGCAAATAAAATGGCAGGATGTATGTCTCACCCAAAGCTGAAAGGAGTATATGTAGAAAAATCCAGGAAAAAGCATTGCAGAAAAATGGTTGCACCTGTCTTATGGCAGCAGATGTTCCCAGCTGATGTAAATGGTAGCAACTCAGACAAAAAACAAAACAAAAACCCTGAACAATGCTTGGCGGGCCTCCACTTCAGATTCTGTAGCCATACAAAAGCTTCAGCGGGAGAAATTTACAACTGTCCATTTGGTGGGATGCGAAGCACAATGTGCTTCTAAATGCGGTGTTTACTTGTTTTTTTCCCTTTCCTTTGTAGAAAGTGAAAGGCATTCAGATGGAAAGCAGACATGTTGTCCTTTGTACACTTCTGACAGGAGAACATGCCTATGGAAGAAGAAAAATAAAATTGAAAGTGCAGGGGCAAAGGCATCATTTCTTGTTTTTGAAATGGGGACAATGATATGAAAAATGCTGAACATCCATTTCTAAAAAGGGGACAACATAAACCTTTGGAAGGATTTAACTTTTCTTGTAGCTCCTGCTTCAAACTTTGCTTTCCTATATGATGCATTTTGATGCGTTTCTAATTCTCATTTGTGCAGTGTCTTGTATTGAAACATGGCAAAAACATTCACAGAATCTGGCATTTTCAAATACTTTTGTTATAGAAAGACAAGAAATCTGCCTTTCATAAAGATGCTATTCAGCTTGTCTTTTTGATGTTGGTTGGATTTGCCTATTATGCAAAGTAATGGTTTGTTTGAGTAAAGTTTGCTGAATAAACCATAATTGGCTGATTTTTTAATGTGCTAAACTCAAACTAAACAGACTCAATCACTGTCTTCTCAGAGTGTGTTCAGATGTATACACTTGAACTTCCATGATAACAAAGGTGAACTGAAGATGGCTCCACTTTCAGTGCTGACAATTGTAAATGAATATTGTTGTTGTTGTTAGTTGCAAAGTCGTGTCTGACCCATCATGACCCCATGGACAACGTTCCTCCAGGCCTTCCTGTCCTCTACCATCCTCTGGAGTCCATTTAAGCTCACACCAACTGCTTCAGTGACTCCATCCAGCCACCTCCTTCTCTGCCGTCCCCTTCTTCTTCTTTTGCCCTCCATCGTTCCCAG
>JANHFT010004694.1:17884-31505 GCA_032467955.1 Pseudoxenodon macrops
AGAAGCAACTTAGAACTAAGGAGAAATTTCCTGACAGAACAATTAATCAGTGGAACAACTTGCCTCCAGAAGTTGTGGGTGCTCTAACACTGGATGTTTTTAAGAAGGTGCTGGATAACCAATTGTCTGAAGTGGTGTAGGGTTTCCTGCCTAAGCAGGACTAGAAGACCGCCAAGATCCAAAGTATTTTATTCTATTCGGAAGGCAAGTTATTCCATTGGTTGATTGTTTTCACTGTCAGAAAGTTCCTCCTTATTTCCAGGTTAAATCTCTCCTTGATCAGTTTACATCCATTATTCCTTGTCTGGCCTTCAGGTGCTTTGGAAAATAGCTTGACCCCCACCCTCCACTCTGTGGTAAAAAATAGAAATAGGAAAACAACTATTTTTTATTTTATTTTGTGGTAAAAAATAGAAAAAGAAAGCAGGAAAACACAAGTGTTTGGGATGCCCAGTCACATAGGTCCCATTTAATCTGATATTTACTCTAAAAAGACATGTTGGCTCAAAACTACAGATGTCAATGTAATAAATGCTTGAGTACCAACTAGTAAAAAAAAAATAGCAGTACTGCACATTTCTCATTAAAGAGCTGTCAATTTAAAATAGTTTACTTTTTTTTCAATGACATATCCAATTCTTATATAAATGACTAATCTCATTTGTACCATCTTAGCTTCTCAGTAGGCGTTATCATGATGAAGCTGTGATTGACTTATTAATTTATTAGACCTCAAGGAGACTTACAAGGGGATGTCCATCCATTGTATCCTTCCAACATTTTTTTTAAAGTAAACTGGGCTGCAACTGAAAAAGAAAGAGATAAAGCAAGAAAGCAAGTGACTCTGCCAAAGTTACCCTATGAGTTTTCAGGTGTGACCATGGTCCTGAAACTGAGTTACCTCAGTCCTAGTAGAATATTAATTTTCTCTCTTGCTATTATCTTCTCAGTGGCAATTGCAGGTTTGCGTCTTTTAAAGGAAGCCAATAACTAATGCTAGCCATATTCCAAATTCTGTTGTGGAGTCCCATGTATAGTCTTATTTAAAACCACCAGATCTTACCAAAAAAAAGTATGTGTGTGTGTGTGTGTGTGTATCAGAGAGAGAGAGAGAGAGAGAGAGAGAGAGAGAGAGAGAGAGAGAGTTTGGTTACATCTTTGGCACAAAATATGAAGCATCCTATTTTAAAAGTGTCAAGTATCAGAAGTTTAGATGTATCACATGAACTCCCAGGGTTATCCAAGTATCTGAACGAAGTTACATTAGGTCTGCGTTTGGCCCACATCTTTTTATTGACTGGCCAAAAGGAGCTAAATGCCGGAAAATGTATCTGCTTTTGATTAGTCTGCAATCAATACCTGGATGCTTAACTGTAGCTTTGATACATTAAATCTGATTCTAGAAGCAGAAGCTGAGCTCAGGAACTATTGAGTTACAGTTGACTTGAAAAGTCTGCCTCGAACAGCTTGGCAGTTTATCATCAAAACGCCAAAAGAATATTTACAAATGTAGAGTCTCTTTCTCCCTCGCTTCCTATATCAGGAACTGGCAAAAATGAAACATACTTTTTTTTTTTTTGAAAAGGATAATGTCTCTCTTGAAATCCGAGTAAAATTAATTTGATGGGTATGAATTCTATATGAACACATATTATATATATTTTTTAAAACCAACCTCTTAGCCTATATATTTAATGTCCATGCCGATTTTAAAAGATTCTAATTAACATAGACAATGATATTAATTCTTTGTGTAATTTATCTCTTTCTCTGAAAGGGAACCCCACTGTATTCAATAAGAGTTATTTCTGAATAGGCAGGCACTGTTGCTATTGCCACTTAATTAACCCAGGAGTAGGTCCTAATGAATTTATAGGGCTTTCTTCAGAGTAGATTGTTAAAATGCACAAAGCCCCTGACCTCTGCCACATGGATAAACGTTGTCAAGTTGGAGCAGCGACCATGTTATTTCTCTTCTGTTAATTAGCTAAAACACATTGTTGATCTAATGCTTAAATACATAAAATACATCAAAACATGCAGACTTAAACCAATTTTCTTTTTCATTCCAGGCAGTTAGGATACAGTGTATGAAACAGGCAAGTAAAGAGATACATATGTTCAACAATCCCAAAATATTCACTGATTCCTTCCCATGGATATTTCAACTTGTTTTCAGATTATTTTAAGAAATGATACCGTGTAGACCAAAGTTGCTTTTCTCTGTAATCTGCCGTGTGGGCGCATGCATGCACAGTAAAAAAAAAAATCCAAATTTTTTTCCCCAAAAAGGCCAAAAACAAGGTGGCGATACATGCGCAGTACCAGAAATTCGGCTTCTGTGCATGCGCAGAAGAAAAAAAACATGAAAAAATTCAAAAGAAAAATCCCCCCCAAAAAAGATAGCGGCGTCCATGGACCAGAACCAGCTCCATGATGTCACCAGCAGCTTACTACCTACTCGGTAGAACTGGTCCGAACCGGTAGGATCCCACCTCTGGGTTGGCGGGAGCTGAAGACTTACACACAATTATTTTTGTTTTGAACTGAGAGAAGCTATGCCTCTGAGATTTAATCATTTATCAAATGTTTATGATGTGACTTTTGGATGTTCTGTGCATTACCAAACAAAAGGCACCCATTGGACACAGGAGATACATAAAAAAACACTAGGGAAAAGCACATGGGGTTTTGTTGTAGATTAATTTTGTATCTCTAGCTAATATTTTATTATCGTGTTGCTTGTTTAGTTAATTGCATTGCCTTCTCCATTTGTTTATTTCTTTATTAGTGGTAAATTATGCTGAACACATGCTGAAAAGTGTCTAACAGAAGCATATGTGTCCCATTCAATGGTGCATGTGACAATAAGTGTGCATCAGACATTCCCAGGAGCTTCTATACTTGCAGACTTCTCATGACTTCCAAATCAGGGAATATCAAGCGTGTAAACGTATCAAATCAAAAACAAGTATAGAATCTGAAGGGTTCACTTGGATCAAGCCCCCATTTAGTCTGGGAAAATTAGGAACATCACAGCACCCATAAAGTGAAGGAATCTCATAACTCAAAAGAATAGGGCTTTTAAGAAACCTACATTTTTCTACATACCCTTCCCTCTGATTCTAACCCTGGGCATCCATTCTTCCAGTGCAGCACCTAAAAATGAACTTCATTTGCCCAGGCAATCCAGTTTGAAGAGTGCCCAATGCATATTTACCTAAAACATGGCGGCTCAGTGTGTTGCAAGAACACAGACAAAAACCAGAGCCTGACTAGTCTTGTCTTAGCTCTGTGTGAAGTTTAAGCATGGCAGCTATTAGTCTATCTGGCACTGCAATGGAGCATAAGAACAGTCAAAAGTGAAACTGCTACCATATCTCACATTCCTACCATTGTTTCTTCCCTGCAGCCATCTCTTTTCTCCTTCCATAAAGTTACCTACCACTCCCCTCCTATTATTCTGTCCTCTACTTCAAAGTGTGTCTACCATCTCTAGGATCATCCAATTGAGGCTGTTCTTCTGCAATTTTGCAGAAGTAGCCTTCTGAAGTCTGTAGAGATTCTCAGTCATCCAGGTCATGGTTGTCCCAAAGTTGCATTTTCAGGAGGTAACTGGATTTCATGTTTATTTTTTCTTTTGAAGACGTTTAGCTTCTTAGCCAAGAAGCTTTTTCAGCTCTGATAGGTAATTTGCATCCTGCTTCAACGACCCTCTAAAAGGATGCAAAAACATTTTGCCTCCTGAAAAAAAGCACCTTTGGGACAACCATGCCCTGGATGACTGAGAATCTCTGCAGACTTTTAGCTATACAATTTGGTATGGGAATAGGAATGGTGTGGGAGTAAGAATGGATTTCCAAAGAGAAAGAATTGCAGACTACAGGACAGAGGTGGGTTCCTACCAGTTCGGACCAGTTCTACCGAGTAGGTAGTAGGCCGTTGGTGACATCACAGAGCCGGTTCTGCTCCGTGTGCGCCACCCTCTTTTTTTCTTTTTTTGGGGGGAAAAACTTTTTAAAAAAAAATCTTCTGCGCATGTGCAGAAGCTGGGTTTCCAGCACTGTGCATGCGTCGCCATCTTGTTTTCAGCCTTTTTTGGGGGGGTTGGGGATTTTTTTTACTGCACATGTGCGTGTGCACGAGGCACGCCCACACGGCGTGGGAGGCAACAAACTGGCGGCGAAGTAAGTTAGAACCCACCCCTGCACTTTGTGGGCTAATCTTTCGCTGTTTTCAGGGTGGCCCTGTGGGCCAGATTTAAGCACCCCGCAGGCCAGATCCAGTCCTGGGCCTTGAGTTTGACACCCCTGTTATAGATATTGGAAAGGGCGTTCTTCAATGATAATGTTGATTTAATGAAGGCAGTTGGCACTTTCATAAATCTAATTCCATTTTGCCGCCAGTAATATCCTCTGTACTCTTAACTTCAGTTCTAATTCTTTAAATCCAAATTTTCTAGTTTCAGTTACCGGCTTAAATTTTGATCATTAATGGATTTTTCTTTTTTATGTGACTGTCAGTACAGAGTTCGATCCCTTTGCAATGTTACCTCCAATAAGGGATCACTACATTTTGATATACAGGTTGTCCTTGACTTACAACCATCCGTTTAGTAATTGTTTGAAATTACAACGGCGGTGGAAAAAAGTGACCTGACTGTTTTTTCACACTTAACAACCGTTGCAGCATCCCCGTGGTCATGGGATCAAAATTCAGAAACTTGGCAGTGACTTCAAATTTATGATAGCTGCAGTGTCCCATATGATCAACTTTTGTTATATTTTAAGGAGCAAAATTAATGGGAAAGCCAGATTCATTTAACAACCTGGTTACTAAATTAGCTGCAGTGGTTCATTTAACAACTGTGGCAAGAAGCATCATAAAATGGTGTGATGACTGCCTCAGATGCTTCCCAGATATCTCTCTAGATGTCAGCCCGGGGGAAAATGAATCAGTTCCTGGTACGTCAGGAGGGGAGTTTTAATTTGTCAGTGTATAAGAAATTATGAGCTGGAATAGCCATAAGAACAAATCAGCCAATGGGAACTGTTTGGTGACTAAGAAACAGTATCTGTTGTGAGATTCAGTCAGAAAGCTCGGAGCCTGGGCGTGGCTTAGCTTAACTGATCTGTATAAATATAAGTTCTGTGCTTATAGATGTGCATGCTTCTGTGATTGTGCTTCTCATTCTGAGTTCTGGTCGCTTCTGCTTGAAAGAGCTGCATGGGTATTGTATACATGCATCATGTTTTATACTATTGTCTATAAACAAGTTTCTTCTATAAGTGAATCCTGCTGAATTATTTACTTGTGTGCTGGCTGGATTGCTGCAAACTCTAACATAATTGATGGCTCCAAGCAGATGTCTGAGAAACACTGCTAACTGTACTGACCCAGCCCTAGCAGAACCAATAAACAGACTCCTTGTCCCGAAAAACCTCTCTTTATTTAGCTACTGTGAATTAATGGTGTTCACACACCGAATAGTCCAGGCAATAATCCTTTAAAGGGTTAACTGCAGTAACAAACCTTATCAGTTCCTTGGGATAATTGCCAGGCCTGGAGCTTCCAGCTGAAAAGCTGCAAGCAGTCTCTGAGGCACGAACCACAATCAGCAAATCTTCCAAAAGAAATCTGAATGGTTGTCTCCTACAACGACCACTCCCCTTTCCTTCTATTTATTCCCCATCCAGGGAGGGGCCATTCAGCGTCCACGTGTCCCTTTCCTCCCGAGTCGACTCCTTGTCCTCAGTTGTTCTCCTCTCCTAACAGCTCTGCGCATAAGCGCATCTGGAACAGGCCCCAGCTGTTCTTCCTCCTCACTTATCTCCGCCTCTGAAGGCAGCTGCCTCTCCGGTGGCTGGGAAATGTCGGATGGCCCTGGCTCTATCTGCGTCTGACACAGAACATCCATCAGAGCCTTCCCCAGACTCCAGGACTGGCCCAGGTTCCTCCCCAACCTCCTCATCGTCCGAGTGTGCCGTCAGCTCCGCTGGGAGCTGGTGGGCCACAACACTAACCACTATTCTTCACTGCAGCATTTCCATCCCTATCAAGACCCAAAGGCAGCAGGCCTCGCTTTTAAATAACATGGTTGAGAGAACACAACCAAAGATACATAACTAACCGCTCAAAACAAACTGGGAATTGAATTATTGGTAATTTAATCCTGTAGTCTTCATAGCCTCTGAGAAAGTTAATTCACAGTCCTGTGAATAAATGCCCTTGTTGAGATTTTTAAAAAATGGATTTGTGGGGAAAAAGAAAGAAAATCAGATCCAGAGTTGTTTTCTTTTTGTTCTAAAACAAAGACACTCTCAACGGATAGGGCAAAGCAGAAAAAAAGAACCTTTCAAGTAAGTTAAAAGTCAGACAGTGAAAGCAGATTTTCTTCAAAGTAAATACAAGCCTCAAAGCAAATTTGACTTATCCATTAGGCTGTCAGTGTTACCCTCAAGACAAGGACAGAGCATGTATGTTCTCCTTGAAATAATTATTTATATTTATTCTATACGGGTAGTCCTCAACGTACGACCACAATTGAGCCCCAAAGTTTCCACTGCTAAGCAAGACAGCTGTAAAGTGAGTTTTGACCCATATGTGCTGTCCCACTCACACGTACACATGTAACTGTGGTTTAGTGGGGTTATTAATATTCCTGCGGAACTCCCTTCATCAAAAACCCAGAACTGTCCCAATTAAGTCCAGCCACCAGCAGACTAATGCTAGTCCACAGAGCGATGGCCAATGAGTCCACAAGGCACTTGAAAATTTCCCAACCAAAATAAACCCACCAGGCAAAATTAAATCCACAACACAAGAGGCAAAAAAAGTCCAGAGTTCACAAGGCATGTTCCAAGTCAAGGCACAGTGTCGGGAATAACAACGAACAGAAAACACACGGCTAGGAAATGAACATGTTGTTTCCAGCATTGCTTCCCTCTCTCTGCTGTGCTAAATAGCCAGCTTCTGGTGCAGCCCATCAAGAAGGGCGAGGCTGCCTCCTCGCGTGTAATCTGGCTGACCTTCACTGCTCCTGCCTTTTCTCTGCCCTACCTGTTCTTGGATCAGATGCAGAAGGCAGTTCCTCTTCCTCTTCGCTGACTGACTGCAGCTGTATGCTTTCCCCACCTGAATCCTCAGGGCTGTCCTGTGGCAGCTGTGCTTCACCCAAATCCTTCTCAACCATGGCTACTTTAAGAGATCTGGACTTCAACTCCCAGAATTCCCCATCCAGGAATTCTGGGAGTTGAAGTCCAGACCTTCTTAAAGTGGCTTTCAGAAACACTGGGTTAAAGCATTGGACTAAGAATGGGGGGACTTGTGAGCCAGGGGTGGGTTCCTCTTACCTTCCCTACCGGTTCGGCGTCAGGTCGGAAGTGAGCGTTTTGGGTAAAAACTCTCTGCGCATGGGCAGGAGGCTTTGTGCATGTGCAGAGGGTGCTTTTAGAAAGTAATTTCGACCCGGAAGACTGATTTCCAGCCGGAGGAACAGTTCAGGGCATGGCTAGCCAGCCGGTTCGATGAGCAGGGGCCAATTTCCGCTACCGGTTCTACCGAACCAGTCCGAATCGGCAGCAACCAACCACAGTTGTGAGCCCATCTATCCTCAGCCCCAGAAATTCACCGAGTGCTTTGAGCCCATCATCCTTTCTCAGCTCAACTCACCTGGCAGATTGCTTGTTGAGAAAAAAAAAACAAGCCTTCTATTACAATTAGAAGGTCATACCTTCTTATAAAAATATTATGGAAAGTGTTTCTTTTTGGCCACTCAGTTATATGACGTATGTTTACAAGACTATTTTTGACAACAAAGGTGTTTTGTTTTTTTAAACCACAAGGGAGATTGGAGCAAAGAAGCATGATTTCTTCTGCCTCCCTCCTTTATGTATTTTGGGTGAGGAGAGCAAGTCTCGGCTAAATAAATCAGTTGGAGGTCATTTGGCAGCAAAGGCGACTTTTTTTTTTTTTGAATACTGTTTTCACTCCCGTAGGGTTCTGTTGAATGACAGCTGAGAGAAACAGTCAGATAGCTGGTAAATCTCTCAGGGAAAAAAAAAAAAGTCCAGAAAAGAAATCAAAATCTCCACAGAGAAATAATCCTTCAAAGGTCAAAAGTTCCCTATATATCATTGAAGAGATTTATATCGTCTCAAGTTGAGGAAGGCTGAAGTCAAGAGGTTGAATTTGAAGCTATAACACTCCTGGCAGCAGGAGTGTATCCTAATTCTGGGATGGATCTCAAAATCTCCTATGGATATTGTAAATCAGCACATTGGGATAAATCATTTAGCATACCCCTTATTATTCATTTTCCCTTTAAATAAATTCGGGGAGTTGTTGAAAAAGCAAAAAAAGAACCATCATTTGGAGGAGGAAGGAGGATTCACCTTGAATTTTTGTGGATGTTATTTATTTTGGCCACCTGTCAATATGCAAAGCTTGGGAAGAAAGTCTAATTTTCTTTGAAAGTTTATTTGTTTATTTAGTCATGCTTATGTCGTGCATATTGGAGGCGGTGACCCTTTAAAAGCTGCATGCAACGAAATTTCATTTTAATGTATGCCGATTAGTGTACATTTAAAGTGACAAGTTTAAGTTATTCTAAGCCTAAAAAAAATCCAAGTCTAATTTTGTGAAAACTAGTTTTCTACAGGATTTCCTGAAAGGAAAATAGCTTAGTAGTTTTCTGCTTGGAGTTGACCATTATTTCACCCTATTTGTGAAAAAGAGGCCTAGAACTGTCTGGTTTAAATACTGTGAAGTGTGCTTCTAATTATCACTGGAAACATTTGCTTGAAAACTGAAAAATGCACATATTCAATATAAATCAAGGTTTCCAGAAGTGGTGGCTGCAGTCTCAGAGGCAAAATTCTGCAGCTGACTTGTCATTTTCTTAGTAGATGCTCTTACTTGTATATCTTAATTTATTGCTACCTGTCACTCTGGGATGTCTGTTGACTGAATCTCCAAAAAATGATTAATATTAATAATAATTCTCATCGGTTTTAGAACGGCACTTTTCAAAGACAGAAGTACCTTAAATAAAACTGTTTACATCTGTATTGTTTAAATCTGTTCTCAAATATTATGTTAAATATTAAAAAGGGATTGCTTTTGTTTTTTTAAGATTGTCACTGTATGTCAACATTCTCAGGTTGTTTTATTTTTGTTCCTTCAAGTCAAAAAAGTCCCTGAAGTTTTCTTCACAAGGTTTTTCACAAATGGTTTGCCATTGCCCGCTTCCTAGGGCTGAGAGAAGGTGACTGGCCCAAGGTCACCTAACTCAGGGGTCCCAACCAGAGGTGCATTCCTACCGGTTTGGACCGGTTCTATAGAACCATTAGTAACTTGGCGGCCTAGTTCGCTAGAACCGGCAGCGACCCAGGCCTGCCACGACCCTAAGCCGGTTCTCGTGGTGGCGCCGTCTTATCTTTTTAGTACTGCGCATGTGGCGCATCCCTGAGCAAACTGGCAGTAGCAGGATCCGGAACCCACCCCTGGTTCCAACCCCTGGGTCACGGCCCACTACTGAGCTTCGGCCTATTCGGAACTGGGCCACCAAGCTTGGGGCTGGCTTTGTGCCTAAATGGGACTAGAATTTATATAGTCTCCTCATTTCTAGTTTGGTGCCTTTAACTTCCACACAAAACTGGCTGACGTGAGATAAAGCACTTTTTATTTTATTTATTTATCAAATTTGGATGGCCTCCCATTACACAAGAAAGCAACTCTGGGCAGCGTACAACAATTGAATAAAACAACAAGCGTATGAAAGCAATAATGACAAAATATTTAAAACATTATTAAAAGATGGAATATTATTAATAATTCAATATATTGCACATTTGTACAGAGGACGAATATATCAACCACAACGGAACCATCTAAAATGTATTTATAGTATGCATAAGGAAACATCTGCATTCTATTGGGGGGGGGATTTATTAATTATATTGAAATGTGCTTTATGAAACATAATTCTGAAACTATGAATTTCATTTGGTTCTTGCCATTTTTCTGTGTGGCTTTCTTTTTTAGAACTCCAGACATAAATCATGGTGGAAATAGAACACTTCCGAAAGCTTTGTAAATGAAAAATTTCAAACCTCACTAAATTGTTTGGCAACTTTTTGGAGGTAGCCAAGTACAAAGTCAATTTGACATCTAGAAGTTTTATGCAAGGACATTAGAATCCGCTTTATTTATCCAGCAGTTAAGAGAACCAGGAAAATATGTTCACTAAATCTTTTGGTTCGTCACTTCTCTCTTTTTTTTTTTAAAGTGCGGGAGGGGGAAAGCAATCTATTGTACTAATAACAACAACCACTTGGAAAACTGAGGCTGTTTGAATAAGCAAGAATTAAATAATGAAAATGAGATATTACGGCCATGCAAATCCTTGAGAGGAGGAGAGGATGCTATTGTCTCTGGGAGTGAGCATGAAGCATCTCTTTTCAAGTTGTTAAAGCAACCACATCTTTTTTCCAGGCTCCGATAATCACTCACGTGAAGCTGCTTCTGCCTGTCAGGCTTTACCCAGATGGTTACTCAGACTAGAAAGCTATGAGGCAGAAATTTGACAACATGGCTCTTTTTAAAAAGAATTGTTTATTACAAATATTAGAAGGTGCCAACTATATACCTCAAGGCATAGGAAGATCTTCTCCTCTGCTTCAAATCTGATATGTTGTTGTTGTTTTTTCTCCTGGGTTGTCTAGATACCCCAGTTGTATCTCCATTGGAGTTTGATTGACATCTCTGTGCTATAACAGGCCTGGCAGTTACATCTGGCCTTGTTTCTTCCAACTATTGCCACATACCTAATTGCCAGAGGTGGATTCCTACCGGTTCTAACTGCTACTTTAGAACTGTTAGTAACTCATCGATGATGTCACAGAGCCGGTTCCCTCAGTATCTCCATGGGCACCGCCATCTTGGATTTTGCTTCTGCGCATGCGCAGAAGCTGTTTTTTGATTGCTGTGCGCACGCGAGGCACGACCTTGAGCAATCCGGCGGCAAAAAGATCCACAACCCACTCCTACTAATTGCCTATTCCTGCATGGCCATTTTGCTCTGCTGAGGAAAAAGATGCAGGCGCTTTAATGAGACGGAACAGTATTTTGTATGTTTGGATATTTTGTATACGTTCTTTGCGTGCATTGGGAAGGATCTCTTTCAAAGGATTGCTATGGTTCTTTTAGAAATGTTTGAAGAATTCATTATCTGGGACTAAGCGATGCCGTCCAACTTTCCTGGACTAAAATCTCCAGTCTGCTCCTGTCCAGATGTTGCAGTGCAGCTCTCAGCTGAAAAAGCAAACATCACCCTCCACCGTATTAAATTTATTTTAGAGAATAATGTACTAAGTGCTGAGTAACAATGAAAGGGGGAAAGTCGTTTTAAATTAGTTTTTGTGAAGTGCAGGATTGGAACGATACCCATACCAACCATTATAAATTTTCAGAGAATGTTCTATAAGTGAGTCCACCAGGAAATTTATCAGAATATTGATAGCATCTGGCAGAGTTTTAATGCAGCCAGTGATTAAATGATGTAATGGTTGGAGATTATAATGCTTTGATCTAATTTAAAGACTCTTGAACTGATCTTGATCTCTGTTTATTGTTGCAAGGCTTTTTAAGAACCTGTAATTTGGGTTGTTTCAAAGAAATCAGAATAGGGGCAATATATATATTTACTTTTAATTGAAAAGCATTCATATTTCACAGCAAATTTGATTGATAATCTCATCCCTACATTTTACCTTTCTCTTGTGAGGCTTTGCAGGCCTTCCAGGATATCTGTATTTCTAACCAGAGATGGGCTGCTATCGGTTCTATCTGGTTCTATATAGTAGATAGTAACTCTGTGATGACTTAATGGAGCTGGTTCCTTCGGTGTCTCTGTGGGCGCCGGCATTTTGATTTTGCTTCTGTGCATGCGCAGAAGCTATTTTTTTATTGCCCCGCGTGCACACACTCGTTCACACGCTCGAGGCGCAACCCTGAGCGAACCGGTAGTAAGAAGATTCAGAACCAGAGGTGGGTTCCTACTGGTTCAGACCAGTTCTACCAAGTAGGTAGTAGGCCGCTGGTGACGTGACAGAGCCGGTTCTGCTCCGTGGGTGCCGCCATCTTTTTTTTCTTCTGCGCATACGCAGAAGCTGAGTTTCTGGCACTGCGCATGCGTCGCCATCTTGCTTTGGCCTTTTTTTGGGGGGGAATTTTTTGTGGCTTTTTTTTACTGCACGTGCGCGCACGAGGCTCGCCCACATGGCATGGGAGGCAGCGAACCGGTGGTGAGGTAAGTTAGAACCCACCCCTGTTCAGAACCCACCTCTGTTTCTAACCTAGTGGCAATGTTGCATCAAAACTAAGTGTATTCACATACCTGACCCAATAAGTCAATTATAATGCTCAGCAAATTAGTACTAATGTAATCTTCTGAGATCACGATGCAGTCAGGCCTTGTCAGCCGCGTTAAAACCTGACTGTCTAAATTCCTCTTCTGTAAACATGAAAATATTAAGAACTTGCCTGAACAGGTTTTCACTGTGGAAGATCATAAGACCATCCACAGCTATCACGTAACTGAAATCTCTCTGTCATTGTCAAAACAAGTAGCTCCACGTTTGTGTATTTTTGGTGAAAACTAAAAGCACCGTGACAATCTGAAGCCTGGTTGAATCAATATAAAAAGCAAATAGGCTTTAATTTTACTTCCAAGATTCATTAGGAGTCTTGACGTGTTTTCAAGAGGCACTTCAAGTGTTTTTCAGGAGGTATTTGTTCTTTAGAGGAGAAGAATCAATAACCTTGATGGACATATGCATATTTCTTCTTCTTTCTTTCTCTAAAAAATGCAAGCAATGTGGAGAACCTGGACTTGGATCACACGTTGATATATTCTCAAAATATAGAGGACGCATACTCTGAGGATAATAAACATACTCCATTATAACTGAACCACTTTGGTTCGTTTTCATATGGAACAAAGTGCTAAAACACCTTTAAAAACGTGGTCCTCCTTTTTCAGATTTCAGCATAGCATTTTGACACCAGGCTGGCTCGCCTTATAAATTAAATGTACGTATTTTATGGGTTCTTAAGAATGTTTGTGGTACCATTAGATCTTCTAGAGCAGGGGCGTCAAACCCAATTTCATTGAGGGCCGCATCAGGGTTGTGTTTGACCTTGGGGAGCCAGGGTGGGCATGTCCAGGGTGGGCGTGGCCAGCTCAATGTCACTTGTGTTGGGGTTCTGAGCGCTATGCCAGAGAAAACAGGCTCCCGAGCTTTATTTTCGGCTGCCACGGCTTCCTGCAATCCTCTGCCAGTGAAAGTGGAGCTTGGGAGGGCCGCATGCAGTCCAGTAGTAGGAATCAATTTTTTTTACTATTAGTTCTGTGGGCGTGGCTTGGCTTGATGGGCATGGTGTGGCTTAGTGGGCGTGGTTTGGTGGGTGTGGCAGGGGAAGGATACTGAAAAATCTCCATTCCCATCACACTCCAGGGGAAGGTTACTGAAAAATCCCCATTTCCTCCCGATCAGCTGGGACTCGGGAGACAGAGAACAGATGGGGGCGGGGCTAGTCAGAGGTGGTATTTACCGGTTCT
>JANHFT010004694.1:35544-49791 GCA_032467955.1 Pseudoxenodon macrops
AAAAACCAACATGTGGCCATAGCTCAAAAACTTGACCTGATTGAGCAAAACCAATGTGATATTTGGATTCAGCGCATAAGATTCATCCTAAATCATCTGAAAAAACGCAGACAACAAATTTGTTGTTGACCAGTGATCAGGACACAATAGTAATCAGTTTTGGTACAAGTTGATCAGGTTTCACCTGTTCAATTTGTACCAGAACTAATCAAGGAGAGAACCAACCTAGAACTAAGGAGACATTTCCTGACAGTGAGAACAATTAATCAGTGGAACAGCTTGCCTTCAGAAGTTGTGGGTGCTCCATCATTGGAGGCTTTTAAGAGGAGACTGGACAGCCCTTTTGTCTGAAATGGTATATGGCCGTGATGGCAAACCTATGGTATGCATGCCGGAAATGGCATGCAGAGCCATCTCTCTGGGCATGCGAGCCATCACCCGTTGCTCTTCCTGGTTCCGGTGTGCCTGCCACCTGGTCTTCATGTGTGCAGCTGCTCTTCTGGTTTTCGGGACGCACTCCTGTTTCAGTCCTCGGTGACAGAAAGGTTCGCCAACACTGGTATAAGGTCTCCTGCTTGAGTAGCGGGTTGCACTAGAAGACCTCCAAGGTCCCTTCCAACTATGTTATTCTCTTCTGTTCTGATTTGCACACACACACACACACACACACACGTGTTATCCAAGCACACTCAAGTTCTCAGTCAGCTACGATCTGTAATAGAGAATGCATGTCAGTATCCCTCCAACTAGATGATATATAAAGTACATTGATACACTAAAAAACTCAAAACATGTAATAAATCCAACTTCAGTTGGAGAAATACAACTGTTGACAACATAGAGATGTTGCATAAGGCTTTCCATCCAATGTTGTATTGATGATCACAATGCTCAGTAAAGGAGGATTCTGTGCTCAAAATAATTGAAACACTGATTGCAAATATTTCATATTAGGCATTGTGCTGCTTATCTCACTCCAATGTGTACCATTTTTTAAGTCCAATCAATTGTGTGCTCCTAGCTAACCACTACCTGTCATTGCAGGGAATTGAATGACAGGACAGGATGGTGTGACCAAGGCTGTAGGAAGAAAGACAAACTCTGAGAAGGCTACAGAGGAGAATTAAAGAAGAAAGGATAGATTCAATTAGGAATCCAGTTCTGATCCAAATACAAGGCATTATTAAAAAATAAAAAGTTTTTTTAATATAGGAATCAGTGGAAGGAGCATGGATCTTGGGTTAATTAAAAATATAAATACAACATATATAAAATATAATATAAAAATATAAGGACATTTTGGGAATTGGTGGCTAGTGGTCTTTCCATACGCAGCCAACTGTCCCATATATGCATCTCAGCACAATATTGGACCCAATATTTTTCTTCTATTTACAGCTGCCCCATATACTGGGCCAATAACAGTCTATATTGAGTGATCAGTCCTCCACTCTAACAGCATGTCTAGCTGTCTCAAAATGTGAGTTTTGAGCTGATTTCAACCCTGGCCCTTTGAAAAGCCCCTGGAGAAGATATGATTCCTGTTATTTTATAGTGTTTTGTGGTACACTCTTTAAGTTATGACCTGCAGTAACAAGAATACACTTACTTACATTTCTTATGATTCAATTTAAGCTATTGATGTATTGGGTCCCTCTGAGTGTCAACAATCATCTTTTTTTTTGATCCTGAAGCAGTATCTGAACAGGCGTAAGCAAGAAGGAAGACTCTCTCTGCCTTAAAATGCCTATAAAGTTTTGATTTATAACTGAATCAAGGGTCAAGGCAAGTGAAGCCATTATCGTTATTCTTAGACACTCTAGGGAACTGAACTGTGTCCAGAGGGCAGCATAGTTAAAAGGAGATATAAAGAGGAAGAATGTTCCAAATATTTGTTTTCGTCATCTGACATTCTTTGATGGATTTTCACAAAGGAATGTGTGGTACCCTTCCTCCAAGACTATAATATAATTCTTCGTATTAAGCAATGTACAGTATAGTTGATTAGAAGCAAGAGTGACATTACTCCTTCCTTCCTTCCCTCCCTCCCCCTTTTCCCCTTCCCTTCCTTTTTTCCCTTGAGGGTAGGTAAAAAAGCAATGGGTGGAAACTAATCAAGGAGAGAAGCAACTTAGAACTAAGGAGAAATCTAACCTAACAGAACAATTAATGAGTGGAACAACTTGCCTCCAGAAGTTGTGAATGCTCCAACACTGGAAGTTTTTAAGATGTTAGATAACCATTTATCTGAAGTGGTGGAGGGGGCTGGACTAGAAGACCTCCAAGGTCCCTTCCAACTCTGTTATTCTATTCCTTTCTTTTGTTATGAGGTTTCTTAGTATGTAATGAAGTTACATACCTTTGTGCTTATTTGGTTTCTCCACATAAAGAAGAGATGACTGTCACTTGGAAAAGGAATAAATCCACTTTGAAGAGTTTATTTTCTTTGTTTCTTACAGATTGTGAATTAACATTATTCAATACAATGCCCCCCAAATCTGTCAGTCTGTATCGCACATGATTTCCAGCCAGTTCCTCCAATCTTAAATTTTGAATGATAGGAATTGCAGTCCAAGCTACCTGGACAGCATGGAGTTTGGGGGAAACAAATGCAGACCTACTGCTTTTAACACTCCTCTCTTAGATGGTATAATGATACCTCCCCACTTATAGCAATGGACTTTTCATGTGAGCATCCATGAGTAGGTTCTCTTCAGCCTTTGACCAACTAGAAAGAAATTGGCTTGAATATTGAAAATATCACTCATTCCTCATTTATATGGCTAATCTTACTTCTGTCCACATTGTTATTTCCTTTAGATTTAGACAGCTTAGTGAAAGAGGCTGAATCACACCCCATTGCTTTCTAGAGTTTACACAAGGAGTCCAGTGTTGAGTGCTTGTTTTTTCTTTCACCAGAAACTTTTCTAGAAGGTCCAATTTGTTATCAAGCGCCCTAATGCAATTGCATGTTTATTTGCATCATAAATACTGTAATATTGATTGTAAATTAAGACTGAGCTATTCGGAAGTCTAGTTAATGTGCTGGAACTGGGATAAATAGAAATTCCACAAAATCCTATATGAAGGATAAATATTTTAAAAGCTGGGCTATTGTTATCTTTTTGCTACCAGCTCATGCAAAATCCTGGTACAGACACACACACAATTATATTATCAGGGCTACATCAGAATGGTATGTGCCAGCAAATGATTTCTGCTTTATAATAGCAAACTGCCAGCCTGCCAACTGTTTTTTATTCAACATTTTCATTGCTTCCATATTAAAAGGCCATATTGATCCATATTTTCCGAAAGGTAAGCTGCGCTTGTACTGCTTTCTCTTAAGTCCAGATGCCTTATCCTGCCCCACTAAATTCACATTTCATATCTACCATGACAACAAAGGCAAATGAATGATATTGCCTCTTAAGTCTGCCAGGTTTGTTTTAATATCACCATTACTCATTGCTTTTCTGTTGTGGTACGATATCAAACCTCATATATCACTGGATTGTTTACACTACTACTTTATTATAAGATGGGAAGATTTTGATGTCTGAGGCAAGGGAGAAAATGGAGCCACCTTCCCACTTCAGGATTGCCTCATGATTCTAACATTCTGCCAACATTCCGAGTGTCAATCTATGAGCGTGATGGCCAGTTTAAAATGAGGGAGAAAGGGAAGGAGGAGGAGAGAGAATATCTTCAATTTTTATTGTCAGAAAGGTAGTTTAGAACTACCCACAGCCAGGAGTTTGATCCTCACCAGCTCAAGGTTGACTCCATCTTTCTGAAGTTGGTAAAATGAGGACCCAGATTGTTGGGAGCAATATGCTGACATCTGTAAACTGTTCAGAGAGTGATGTAAAGCACTGTGGTTTAATTCCAGGCACAGAACTGCAGAGAACCTTTTTGTAAGCTTGGACACACATGAGGTTTATCCTTGAAAACCTGTACTTCAGAGCTTCAATCTGCATTTGGCACCTGTCCAAAAGAGATAATATGAATACTAGTGTTTAACACATTGTGAACTGCAGCACGAGCTCTCAGATCCCATCAGCATAGAACTGAAGCACTCAGGCATCCAAAGACACGGAAACTCAGGTCCATCCAGGCATTCAAGGTGAAACTGAACGCTGCCTAAGCATCGCTCGACGCTGTAAATTGAACTGTTGAAATCAGTCCCACTGTTAACAGAACATGCTGCTGTCTCAGATTTAGACACCACAGAGAAGTATGATCCAAATGTAAATGCTTTAGGAGAAGATTTCTGTGACTATTTTTGAGCTGCCAAATAGTTAGTTACAGGCTTCCCTGGCCAAGTGCGTGAAAATTATAACATCCTGGAACATCTCTGAAATTCTAACACATCCGAAAGGGGTCCAGAACCAATTCATGAGGAGGAGATGGCTGTTGCAACAGAAACCATAAGGACTCCTCCTGATATAGCCATGTTTTATTGAAGCACCCATTTCTCCCCTTCCCTCTCCACACTCAGTGGCCCATATGAGTCTCTTCCCAAAATGTTCCAGAAGTAAAGATGGTCACTATTTTAAGGACATCTAAACTTCATATATAAATCCTTTGAGTGTAATAATAGACAAAGGTGTTGTGGCCAATAATATTAAATATATATATATTTACATTACACCTTCATCATGATGAGCAGGAGTTCAGATGTGTTTGCCCGTGAAGATAATTTCCACATAACTGTATGGCTGAAGTTAGAATTCTTGTCCCTTAGACTGAGTTTTCTCTTTTGGTTTGATTTTTGTACATGGGCAAGGATTCAGCTGTATGAGAATCCAAGTGATTCAACCCAAATGGTGTCTACACTGCAACCTTTAATGTTCTTTTAATTAAGGACTAGCCTCTAATTTCACTTTTTCCAAGACATCATCATAATAATAATAATAGCAGCAGCCGATGGATATTCTTGGAAAATAATTGTCGAATATGCCCACCCATCTAGACGAAGACAAATAGAAGGAGAGGCAATTAAGCATGCTTGGGAGTCAAAAATGATGAATAATTTATGATTGGCCTTCTCAACCGAAATCAATATATAGAAGGAGAATCAACCAATATTTTCCATATATTCCATATCTTACTGCCAAAGTTATCGTTGTGAAGAAGGAATAAATGTATCTACAGGCCATTTATACATATAACATATCTACTAGGTCAAAGTGCATTTACCCAGAAGTAACTGCTGCTAAAATGCAGAAATATGTCTTAAGCTTACAACGCTAGTGGCTTTTCCAGAATCACATGAGTGCAACAAGGCTATGAAGGCATGACCCTTTGTCTCCGAAGACTCTGCTCTCATCAACAAAGCTGTTTTTCCTGCCTTTTTAATCATCAAATGCTCCCTGATTGAAGGCCCTTCTTTGAGGCCCCAGACAAATTGTGGTTTGTTGACCTCAGTGAAATCTGGAAGAAATTCATTGCAAAAGAATGTAGTGGCATCAAAGGGGATTCAGCCTTGCAGACTGGAATCTTTGTTTGCCAAGACTTCTAAGAACAATTATTTAATTAGTCTCCTTCCAGCCCTTTACTGACCCCACAAGCAGCTGCAGTGGGGATCCCAAAGGAGAACCTTAGACCACAGAGGAAATGTCCAGAAAAGACTCAATAGAAAAATCCTAGATTACTAGGCTTAGCTACCACCCACAGACCTCAGTTCATGATTCACTATTATATATGCCCCAGAACTGAATTCCTTGAGGAGAGAGGAAGGAAAATAGAAAAGCACAAGGACAGAAAGAACCCACTTAAATTTATTAGTGGTTTTTTTTCTCTTTGTTTGCCTCAATGCATGGTAATATAAGAACTGGTGTAGTGTTGCGGTTAAGCGTTGGAGCCAATTTGAATGAAGAAGTCTAAAGTTCAAACATTGCTTCAGCCATAGAATAAGTCACTTTGGAAAATGTCACACTAAGCCAGGAATTTTTTAATCATGGTTACTTTAATACATTCACTGGATGGTACTAAACTACAATGGGTTCATACTTCATTCTAAGTTGCTAACAAATCAAATTATGAGTTAGGTCAGTTCAATGTGTGAACCTGATGAAATTTTATATTGCAAGCTCACTTAATTCATAAAGGAGAGATCAGCCAATGGTGGGGAAAAGTATTTAGAGACTGTATTATAGAGGAAAGTATCAACAACCAATTTAAGCAGAGGTTTAAAAGTGCAACTCCTGGGTTTAATTGTACTCATTTATACTTCCTGAATACATTCTGTTCTTTTTATGCATATGTTTGCTTGTTGTTTTTAAAAATCTACTCAAAATTTAATCTGTATTTTATTTCCTTTGTTCATAATTATATATACATTTTACTATGTATTGTTTGAGACAGGTGAAATTCAATTTTTTTTCCTACCAGTTCTATGGGCTTGGTTTGGTGGGTGTGGCAGGGGAAGGATACTGCAAAATCCCCATTCCCACCCCATTCTGGGGCCAGCCAGAGGTGGTATTTGCTGGTTCTTTGAACTACTCAAAATTTCTGCTACCGGTTCTCCAGAACCTGTCAGAACCTGCTGGATTTCACCCAATCCATTGTTCCTTGTCTTGCCTTCAGGTGCTTTGGAGAACAGGTTGACCCCCTCTCTCTGTGGCAGCCCCTCAAATATTGGAACACTATTATCATGTTGTCCCAAGTCAGAAACACTGCTATTTCTTAGGTGGGTGAGGGACCATATCATAAAAAAATTAACATACCGGTACCATAATATTTTCAGGACTAAATAGACAGTGTTATCTTTACCACCATGATTTTCTCCACATTATATGGAAAACAACATCTCTATAAGGCGGTGATGGCGAACCCTTTAGACACTCAGTGCCCAAACTGCATGCGCACACATGCCCAAACTGAAAGCTGTGTGCGCACATGCGAATACATGCATGCGCTGACATGCACTCATGCGCAGCAGAGACCGAAAGACCAGCTGGCCGACGGGAGGCGGGGCATCCCAACACCAGCAGCACAACAAGAGGTGAGACCTTTTTCCTTTGTGAGCTTCTGTTTCATCGTTTGCAGGCAAACAGAAGCTCACAAAAGAAACGCCATGGAAATCTGATCTGAGGTGATGGAGCGCGTGCCAGCAGAGAGGGCTCTGCGTGCTGCCTTTGGCACACATGCCATAGGTTCGCCATCATGGCTCTAACGGAACCTCTATAGGCCTACGCTGCTCCTTTTCTCACAGTTTTTATAAAATCAATCCCATTTGTCCAATATCTGAATCAGGGGTGGATTCTGGATATTTTTGCTGCTGGTTCATTCAGGGTCGTGCTGTGTGTCAAAAATTAGCTTCTGCGTATGTGCATAAGCAAAATCCAAGATGGCAGCACCCACGGAGCCAACGATGGGACCGCCTCCATGACGTCATCGTGGAGTTACTACCCGTTCTGTAGAACCGGATAAAACCGGTAGGAACCCACCTCTGCTCTGAATCACATCCCCTTTCGTTTTATTGTGAAATTGAACTGTGCATCAGAAGGATGAGATTCAGGAGGCCAAAGAAGAGATCAAATGTAACCATCCTTGCTGATAGGACTTGAATGTTCAAATCCCACGTTTAGCCCAGAGAGTTTAGAGCTGAATTATTTTGAGGATTATCAGAAACGTTCATCTGTCCTTCGCAATATGTCTGATGCTTCAGCTAAGCCCTAACAGATCATAACTTCAATAATGTCAGTTTTGTCACTCAATGCTTACTCACCTGGCAACATCTCTAACACAACGAAGTACTGATCACTTTTAAACTTGGCTTTAACCTTGAGAGATATTATTCCTTGTTATGCATGTATATTTTTAGGGTTTTTTAAAGTAGGTGATTTGATGTTTTCTATTACAGAGCATTCACAGATGGGATTAAAAGAGAAATGGTAGCTATTTATTTTTACAGTCCGCAGTATGAATCCGTTCCTTATACAGTTCATCAAACACTGATCGGCATAAATTATGGTAATTCAGTGAAGAAGAGTTGACGAGAATCTTACTTTCCTATGTTTTTTGACAACAGCAAAAGGAGATCAGGGGAAAAAATTTCCATTGATTATTTAAATAAAAATACATCGGCTTTATTAATTGGCGAGACAAATTGAGGAAAGGCTTACATATTGACAAAATGCTAATTTATATTGTCCAGTCTGGCAGTGCCAATGATTAAAAGGGAGTATTTATAGCAGGGGTGTGTTCTGGATATTTTTGCTGCTGGTTTGCTCAGGGTTGCGCTGCGTGCGCACGCATGAAGCACGTGCATGCTCACACACACAGCAATCAAAAACTAGCTTCTGGGCATGCGCAGAAGCAAAAAAAATCCAAGATGGCGGCGCCCACAGAGACACACACAGGACTGGCTCGGTGACATCATCGTCAAATTACTATCAGTTCTATAGAACCGGATAGAACTGGTGAGAACCCACCTCTGATTTATAGCATATTTTTGTGGACAGTGAAGTAGAATTACTCAAAACTTTCCACTGGTCATGGTGGTTATGGTTAATTCTGAAAGCTAGGCTCTCCAGCAAATTCTGTTTGCTTATTTCCATTTTGCTATTGCTATTCTCTGCTATTAACCTCAGTCCCATTTTCCCCCCAGAAATACATATTCTTCATTTGATTAGGGCAAGATAACAAAACATTCATCAGAATGCTTGCAAATTCCATTCTGAACCAATTTATGAAGACTTTTGGTTTTGGTTTTGCATTTTCCAAGTTGTTTTCAAAATGGAAGAGGAAATGCCATAAACTTGGTTACAGGAATTGATTCCGACTCAAGGGAGCGGGGAGGAAGAAACGGAGCATCTAAATTTCTTAGAAACGAGGCAGGGCTAATATTATTCTTTTTCTTAAGTCCTGGCCAGTATTTTTAAGAAGCTCATTTATTCTTGGAAGAAAACCCGTGGTGTTTCTCTCTTTTTGAACTGTGAATGCATAATGCAGCTAACTGGACCACTTCTGTAGTTTTATCAAGGAGGTATAACAAAATAAAATACTTTTTAAAAATAAATGTTATTAATCTTCTATTACCAGTAATTACATTTCTTAGTGCTTAATAAACATCGTGTTGTCTGGGTATTTAATTTGCTTAACAATACAGACTCCGTTCTTACTCTCCACCCCTTTTTTCCAGCCACTGGTAGAATAAGTTCCATGTTTGATAATATTTCTGCTTGATTTTCAATGTAAGTCTATCCGTTTCTGCACAATCTAGTATCTTCTTGATTATCTCTTCATCTTGCGGTGTTTCTTCATTTTTCCAATATTGTGTGAAGATAATCCTCTCTTTTGTTAAAACATGTAATACTAAATACATACTTTTCTTATTAATTTTTTCTGATATCATCTCCAATAAAAAACAGTTCAGGTTTAAAATGTATGTGTTTCCCTATTATCTTTTCTAGCCATCTAATGTATTTTTGCTCCAATTTTTTTTGTTTTAGAACAAGTCCACCACATATGATAAAATGTACCCGTCTTTTGTGAATGCATAATGCAGCTAACTGGACAGTTTCTGTAGCTTTATCAAGAAAGTATAACAAAGTAAAATATTTTTAAAATTTTTACTTTTGTTCTCCTTTGATATATTTCTTACATAAGTTTAGGAAACAGTCATGCAAATTTGCCTTGGCCCAGGTTCCTCATAAGATTTAGCGTGTTTTCCCAGCCTTAGCGTGTTAAGTCCAAAAAGATGTGGAAGGGATGCTTCAGATAGTTGATCCACAAAACATGGGAACTTGTTGTTGCCTAGTAGTCTTATCATGTTGATGAAGAGGTGGTGCAGTGGTTAGAATGCAGTACTGCAGGCTACATCTGCTGCCTGCCGGCTGCCTGCAATTTGACAGTTTGAATCTCACCAGGCTCAAGGTTGACTCAGCCTTCCATCCTTCCGAGGTGGATAAAACGAGGACCCCGATTGCTGGGGGCAAATATGCTGACTCTGTAAACCACTTAGAGAGGGCTGTAAAAGCACTGTGAAGTGGTATATAAGTCTAAATGCTATTGCTAATTTAAAGTGAACACATAGAAACCCTCTTCATGCCTTCAAATGCTCCACAATTTTCCTTCTTCTCCATCTGCTTATTAAATACAGAAGGGAAAATCTGCAGATTGACTGTTGTGTTAATTGGAGTAACACAATGTAGCATATCCAAGCGCTGACAATTATTCAAAGAATTAAACAGTGCCTGCCACTGAAAGTAGGGAGAAAGAACTTGACATACCTTTGCGGACTTGTCTGTTATGTTTGACAATTTCACTTTAAGCTTTTCCATCAATATACTCCAAGAAGACATAAACGGCAATTATTCTGATTTCTTTTTTAAAAAATTAGTCCAGTAAGACCAGAGGTGGATTCAGAAGGTTCTGACCAGTTCTGGAGAACCGGCAGCAGAAACTTTGAGTAGTTCGAAGAACCAGCAAATACCACCTCTGACTGGCCCCGCCCCCATCTATTCTCTGCCTCCCGAGTCGCAGGTGATCGAGAGGAAATGGGGATTTCGCAATATTCTTCCCCTGGAGTGTGGTGGGAATGGAGATTTTACAGTATCCTTCCCCTGCCACACCCACCAAGCCACGCCCACCAAGCCAAGCCCATAGAACCGGTAGCAAAAAATGTTGAATCCCACCACTGAATAAGAGTAACTGAGACTGACAACCTAACAACCTATTAGATATTTATTTTAAGAATCTCTGAATGCTTGGAAGACATAATTTGGATTCATAGCTTTGTCTTCAGTGGTTGGTAAGATCAAGAGTGGTGGATTTCCAACTTGGGAACTTTAAACGGTGTAGACTTCGACTCCCAGAATTCTCTGCCCAATATGATGGCTAGGGAATTCTGGGATTTGAAGTCCACACAGCTTAAAGTTGCCAATTGGAAAACACTGATTTTGAGTTTTTCTGTTTATTAGTTTTGAAAAAAAAAATAGATTTCTGACCTGGGTGCATCTAGTCTTTAATATTTGCTGGTAAAGCACGAATAATCTCCTAATTTATTTGTGTCCAACTACTTTATCTTCAATTAGTTTGTCACCCACTAATCTCACAACTTCCAGAGTGTGCAGCCATATCTTCCTGTTGCTGTTGACAATCATACATCACACTGGGCCCGATTTAGGATTATTTCCAGAGTCACACGATCACCAGCTGATTCCCTGTTCACCAGTGCACAGGTTTTACAGTATCTCCAAAGTTTATCTGTTTCATTTGATTGGAAGAATTTGCATTTATCCAGCCAATACAAAGGTAACTGAATCAGCCCTCGCTACATTTTCTTCTTTTTCTTCTTCAGATGTTTTCCTCAGTTCCTTTTCTTGAAAGATCACTCAGAGTGTTTTGATTAGGGAGACGATAATATTACAGTGTGTAGTCAGATCTTACCTCAGGAGTGAATCTACTCTTACCAGGAGTAGCGCAACTACAGATTAGAACGCAGCAGTGATTTTATTTAAGGGAAGATAACATTGCAAATAAAATGCAACTTTACAATATAATGGTTAATTCAGACTTCACGGATAAAAGAAACAGTGCCTTTGAGTTCCTTGGCAGCAATAAGGAAAACATTCCTTAAGATAAGTGTTTCGTTGAGGGCCCTGTGCCAATTCCTACATATTGTCCTTACACTCATAGTTCATAGCTGCTTTGGGTCTCAGGGTGACAGCTGTTGTAACAATTTCCAGACTGAAGTTCTGCAGTCTAGCAGCTGGCAGTTGGGTATAAATTCCACTAACTAGCTTTTGAAAATGTCCACAAATTCTGAGTGTGTTGGGATCTGCTTGTCTAATATCTCTTCCCAATGCCCCTAAACTGCTGCTAATGTTCACAATAGTCTTTGCTATTGCTTTTCCCTTTCTGAATGTACAATAGTTCATGAATAATATCCAGGTATTTGGCTGTTAGGATTGGGAAGGCCCAATGGCTCAGCAGTTAAGATGCTGCTTTCTAGCCGGCAGCCTAGGTTCGAAACCCGAGTGCCACACAATGGGGCGAGCTCCTGTCTTCGCTCCAGCTCCTGTCAACCTAGCAGTTCGAAAGCGTGTAAATGCGAGTAGATAAATAGGTGCCACTTTGGTGGGAAGGTAGCAGCGCTCAGTGATGTCATGCTGACCACCATGACTGCAGAAATGTCTTTGGAGAGCGCTGACTCAATGGCCTTGAAATGGAGATGAGCAGCGCCCCTTAGAGTCAGCAACAACTAGCGGAGCAAACTCCAGAGGGATTCCTTAACTTTTTGGACTGTTAATTGCTCTGGGATGAGAATTGCTCTGAGACACTATTGAGTCCCCTTAAATCAGTGGTGGGTTGTTGCTGGTTCAGACTGGTTCGCTAGAACCGGTAGCGGAAATTTCCCCCCACTCACCGAACTGGCAGCAACGGTTGACTGGACACGTCCCCAAACCAGTCCTCTGGCTTGAAATCCGTCCTCCAGAGTGAAATGTACTTGAAAATAAGACTCTGCGCTTCCGCAAAGCCTCCTGCGCATGCACAGTCAATTTTTACCCGGGTGCGACAGGCACGCACACAAGTGAATGCGTGCAAAATGTACACTTCTGGCGCAACCCCGAACTGGTAGGAAAGGTAAGTGGAGGCCACACCTGCCTTAAATATATCTTATTCCAAGAAAGTTAAGCACGGACAGGAAGGAATTACAGAAGATGCCTGGTATCTTCTGATTTAAGAATATTATGAATTAGTGTTTAGAAAACCATCTTCTACCACCCCACGTTATCCATGTACATCCTCTTATTCTCTGACCATGACAAAGTCTCCACGCTCACAAAAATAATGAATTCAAAATTCAAAAAAAAAATTCCTAAAGAAAAAAAGAAGAGATGGTGGCATCCAAAGACCAGAACCGGTTCCGTGACGTCACCAGCGGCTTACTACCTACTCTATAGAACCAGTCTGAACCGGTAGGAACCCACGTCTGTTGCAGATACGCCCCTTAATATAGAAACCAGAGAATCGTGTGAAAAATATAAAATGGGAAAAATCCACCACATATTTTTTAATCCCCAAGTGTGTATTTTTAGGAAAAATTCAAAGTTATCCTCTTGAATCAGGGGTGGGTGGAGTGGTTTGCAGCTTTCATCTTGCAATTCCCAAAGATTTATTTTGGTCTGGTATTTAATCCACATCTTGAAGAGAAAAGTGTCAGCACCATAAAATATATATATATTTTTACAGGCATGTATGTCTTTTTGGTAGCAAGATTAAAGTTTAGCGGGAGGAAATGTGTTTCATTCGTTCGTCTTTAAATTTATGGTTCTTACCATTGCAATTAGAAGATGCTTTCCTTCATCAATTGATTTACTCTGAAGATAGAACAATTGCCCTTTCTTTATCTCGTGTTTCTCATTTAAATCTCTCAATTAGCCTTTTTTTTTTTTTATAAGGAAAACCAGCTTCTGAAACCTGTGTGTATTTTGTCAGTTTGGCTCTCCTTCACTGTGTCTTTCCAGGATCACATTTCTCTTCCTTAAATTCAACGTGTGTGGGACTATGAAGATTATGCCTGCCCTATAATTCATTTTTATGTATTTATATATTTGTCAAACACATATAAGATAACAGATAAAAGTATAAACATGAATATGAATACAGGATAAGGATACAAATAAAAGGGGACAGTAGGAGAGGGACGGTAGGCACGCTGGTGCGCTTATGCACACCCCTTACAGATCTCTTAGGAATGGGGTGAGGTCCACGGTAGACAGTCTAAGGTTAAAGTTATGGAGGTTTGGGGAAGAAACCACAGAGTCAGGTAGTGCATTCCAGGCATTGACCACTCTGTTGCTGAAGTTGTATTTTCCGCAATCGAGTTTGGAGTGGTTTACCTTGAGTTTGTATCTATTGTGTGCTCGTATATTATTGCGGTTGAAGCTGAATTAATCATTGACAGGTAGGATATTGTAACAGATAATTTTGTGTACTATGCTTAAATCAGACCGAAGGCGGCGTAGTTCTACGTTATCTAAGCCCAAAATTTCAAGTTTGGTGGCATAAGGTATTCTGTTGCGAACAGAGGAGTGGAGGATTCTTCTCATGAAATACCTCCGGACTCGCTCAATTGTACTAATGTCTGATATACAGTGGGGATTCCAGGCAGATGAGCTGTATTCGAGAATTGGTCTAGCAAAGGTTTTGTATGCTCTAGTTTGCAGTACAATATTACCTGAGAAGAAGCTTCACAAGATTAGGTTAACTCATTAATAATCAGATTATATG
>JANHFT010004695.1:0-22109 GCA_032467955.1 Pseudoxenodon macrops
CGATAATAAGACCACAGCCATATTTGGGGGATCAAAAGAAAATAAGACCCTGTCTTATTTTCGGGGAAACACGGTACATACACAGAGAAAATGATAAAACCAGAAATATTTCTGTTAGGTATATTACCAGAATATTATAACAAAGGGATTACATATTTAATAATGTGTTGACGGCAGCGAGAATTGTATTTGTACAACATTGGAAAAATGAAGACACACCTACAGATGGATTATTATAATTAGAAAAATATTAGATTGTGCAGAGATGGATAGATTAACATTAATTATAAAGGGTAAGGAAGAAACAGAATACTTTTTAACATGGGATAGGTTTTATCAATGGTTGGATAAAAGAGGTCGAAATTAGAAGATGAAAGATTAATAATATATATAAGAAAAGAATGCAAGAAATTGTCATTATACATAAGCAAACATTAGTATTAATATTACAGTTGTTATTATTAGTAGTAGTAGTATTATTACCAGTACTATCATCATTGCATATTATAAGTGAATGATGTAAGAATTTTAGCCCAAATAAGTAATTATTAGTATTTTATTTATGGTTATTAATAACGGTATTAATCTACCAGTTTATTAATAATTTGTATAAACAAATGGATCCAGACAAAACACTGCTCATTAAGCATTTCTGTATTTTAAATAAACAATAAAAAAGAATGTCTTCTCAGGTCAGTGATATATTGACCAAAAAGTCAGGTTTTAGGGTTGGGAAAAAGGTGAAATACTTAGGGGTTATGTTGACAAATACAAATATAAAACTGTTTCAAAATAATTACAACCCTCTTTGGAGATATATTAAACAAGACTTACAAAGATGGGATAAACTGCACTTAGCATTATTGGGTAGAATCTCTGTAATCAAAATTAATATTTTACCAAAGATGCTTTTTTTAATTTCAGATGTTACCAGTACTTACAACTGACAATCCATTTAAACAATGGCAGAAGGATATTTCTATGTTTATATGGCAAGGGGGGGGAGACGAAGAATTAGATATAAGCTACTGCAATATACTAAGGAAAGAGGACGTTTGGGTCTACCAGACATTAAATTGTATGTTGATGCATTCTGTCTGGCCTGGTCAAAAGAGTGGGTGAGCCTCCAGAATAAGAGGTTACTTGAATTAAAGGGCCAGCCATGCATTAAGGTTCAGATGGCATGGCTACTTATGGTATAATAAAAGTAAAGTTAATGTTGAATTTAATAATCATTTTGTCAGACCTGCCATATTAAGAGTTTGGAATAAATATAAAACAAGGCTCTCTATGACGTTGTCCCTTTGGGTGTCACCGGAGGAACCCTGTTTTAGAAAAGAAACGATGGCAAAGCAAGACTGGTTGATATACTGTAAAATTTTATATTTCAACTCTAGTGACCCAATACTAAAGCCAAGGGAAGAACTTGAATCAGAAGGCTATGTTTGCCATTGGTTTACTTATCAACAACTGAAAGAAAGATTTAAACTGGATAAAAAGTGCTATGGATTTGAAACTGTTAAAAATGAATTGAAAACTTTATTATGTGGCAATGATTAACATATTATTGCCAAGTTCTATAAAATGTTATTGAAATTGAATTTGGAAAATGAACATGTAAAACATTTATAATTCAGTGGGCAAGGAATTTTGGATATAATGTGATGCTTGAACAATGGGAAAATATGTGGACGAAGAGTTTAAAATTTGCATTACATTATAATCTAAAAGAAAATTTCTATAAGATGATGTATCATTGGTACTTAACATCAGTTATCTAAGATGTATAAAGGTATATCAAATGAATGTTGGAAGTATAAAAGTAAAAAAGGGACTTTTTATCATCTATGGTGGACATGTAGAAAAGCAAAAAAAAATTGGAATATGATTCATATATTAATTCAAAATGTTTTGAAAATGGAGATAAAGATGTGTCAGAGTGTGCACAGCTTTACTACATGAGACAACCCAGGAACAATAACAGCAAACAGGTTTGTAATAAATAGTGGTTTTATCTACAAAATAATATATACTATACATACATGTAGTATAGGCAGAAGTCAAGCAATCAGTAAATTACAGCAGGGAAGATCACATGGCAAGAGAGAGATATCCTAACAGGGCCTCTTCTTATTATACAGGCTTTTAAAGGGATAACAGCTAAAAACCTTGCTGATCATTCCCATAATTACATCATTGCACCATCGTAGCAGCTGGTGAGCTCTGAAATCACTACCCTGACACTCCTCCTATTTAAAGCTGAACAGTTTAATTTTTTTAAATTAAATTTAAAAAAAAATTAAAAAATGCTTTAACATATTCTCAATGTTGTCTACATTTAAAGGCTTCATTAACATATCGGCTATATTAGGTTCAGTTGAACATCGCTGTAATCTTATCAGATTATCTTTTATAGCCTCCCTAACATTACAATACTTTATGTCTACATGTTTATTACTGTTTCGATGTGTTCTCCAGTTGCCATTTTTATACACGCAACATTGTCTTCATATACTAGTACAGCTCCCTGTACATTAACATTTACATCCTTTAGTAAGTGTACATACCAGGTTATTTCAGCACATGCCTCAGATAATGGTATGAATTCAGCTTCAGCAGTGGAAAGTGCTACTGAAGGTTGTTTTCTGGATCGCCATCCAATTACCGCCCCGGCAAACAATACTACAAATCCTGAGTTTGATTTTCTGTCCTGCACTTCTTTTGCCCAGTCATTATCTACATAGCATTGTAACAATAAGTCACCAGATGGCTTTACCCATAGTCATAGTTCCATTGTCCCTTTTAGATATCGTAATATCCTTTTTATTCCTAATCAGTGGTGCTGATGTATGCTGACTTAAAATGCTAACAGCATTGGTTACATCAGGCCTTGAACACTGGGATAAATATAATAAACTACCTATAGCTGATTGGTACACTCGTTATCATATTCTGTATCATTTTCTGTTTCTAGATGTTCTGTAAGCTTAATGTCATAGGAGTTGATACATTGTTACTTTCTAACATATATATTTCTAATAGTTGCCTTATTTTCTTTGTTTGGCTTAACATATATCCTCCCTGTTGTGGTTTAGTTATTTCCACACCTAGGTAACTCTTTATTTCTCCCAGGCTTTTTAATTGGAATTCCTTTTCAAGCTGCCTGGCAAAGGAGTAAGCCTATGAGCGATGTTTAACAATAAAACATATGTCATCCACATAAGCTAACAGCAAACACTCTGCTCCCTCATACTGTGCTGTGTATAAACATGGATCTGTTTTGCTGCCCCTAAAACCTAACTTTTTGAGAGCGGCATCTAAGCACTGATTCCAGTTTCTTGCTGATTGTTTTAATCCATATATGGCTTTATTTAATTTATATACATATCCAGGGGTTTCTGTCTCATAACCTGGACCTTAAGCCATATATATTTCTTCCGTTAACTCTGCATTTAAATATGCAGTAGAAATATCGAAGTGATATATGGTATACCTGTATGCAGTTGCTAAAGCCAATGCTACCCTTATGGTCTTACTCCGTACTGTTGGTGCAAACACTTAGTCATAATGAACATTTTTCCTTTACGTAAATCCTTGTGCAACTAACCATGCCTTATACTGCAGTTCATTGTTGTGTAACATCCTCTTTTTATATACCCATTTACACCCCACTGTCTTTTGTCCTTCTGGTAATCTCATGGGGGTAAAAACCTGATGCACATTCATAGACTCCATTTCACTGTCCATAGATTCCTTCCATTTGTCCTGTTCTGCCTTAGCCAATGACCTCAGCTCTTGGTAATTACAGGGTTCATACCGAACATTACATACTATAACCCCACTTGCAGAGAACCGATCAGGAGGTACACTTTTATTGCTTCTTTCAGATCTCCTTGGTATGATCTGTTCCTGTGATTCTGTGACTTCTCTTTTTATTTCAGGTCTATCCTCTTCTATATCTACTATTTCTGACCTGTGTTCCTATTTCCCATTTATTGGGATTTGTATAGCTTCTCCTTCCAGAGAACTAGTGCTATGCATTGGCATGAACACCTCAGAATCAGGATGCACCCTATTCCAATTATTGTGTTCCGCAAAACTAGCAGATCGTGCAATTACCACCTATCTGGTTTCATCTGTGAATCTATAACCTTTGGAACCTGGCTCATATCCAATAAGCCTAAGTTTCCTGGCCTTTTTCTGTCCTTTTCTTCTGATGCCTTTGGGACTATGTACCCAGGCATAACTGCCAAAGGTTCTTAGGTGACCCAATGAAGGTTTTCTTTCTTATAATAGGAAATATGGAGTTTCATTTATAGCAACACTCCAAACTGTTTATCAAATAATTGGCTGTTTTCATGACTCCCCCCCAGTACATTCTACTCATTCCTGCATCTGCAAGCAGTGAGTCTTTGCATTACACTCCTCCTTCTTTCATCCACTCCATTTTCTGCTAGCGAGTACGGATTCATACGTCTATGCCTTATGCCTAACCTCCTCAACCATCTTTGGAAATTAGACATGAACTCTGTTGCCCTGTCTGTATGCAGCTGGCAAACGTTATAGCCATAATGTGCCCTACAAGTCTGATCCATTGCTTGAACTGTTGCAATATCTCTGTCTTGCTTTTTTAGCAATAGCAAAACCCATATTTAGTGTAATCATCCACTGTGACTAGGGCATACCTACCTCCTACTAGAGAGGGTGCCATAGGGCCAATCAAATCAGCATGCACTAACTGCAAGACTCTTTGTTTGCATTGAGCTTTTGTTACTCACAGGATACACCCTGGATTTTGACTCTTTACAAACAGCGCAATCTAAGTACATCTTGAAGTGCATTAGCTTAAGTCCCTCAGATAGGTCTGGCATCTTCTGCAGTACTCTGAAATTTGTATGCCCCAATCTCCTGTGCAATAAATGTACACAATTGTCATGTGTGGGACTGTTTGTAAGTGTTTGTGCACAATCATTCTCTTGCTTTCCTAGTATGTACAGATTATCCTGCTTAACACCTCGTGCATAAATTCTTTCATCTTTCTTTATGGAGTATTGCCCTCCAGCAAACAGTATTTCATACCCCTTACTATCTAAACTTGAAATACTTAATAGACAGCCCTATATTCTCATATGAACTCTGATTCCCCTCAGAGATAAAGTGTAACCCAAATCACCTCTAATGTTTAAAACCTGAATATCTATGGAGATTCTCACTCATCCAGTCATGGTTGTCCCAAAGGTGCTTTATTCATGTGGCAACTGGACTTTCTTGTTTTTTCTTTTGAAGACGTTTTGCTTCTCAGGCAAGAAGTTTCTTCAGCTCTGACTAGACGTTGAGGCCACTTGGAAGTTTATCTGTGTCCTCAGGGTCACCTGTGGCGCCTTCTTGGCTGCAGGATATTTTCTGCCCTGTGTACTTTCACTGTTGAAGACAGGCACAGGCTGTTGGGGATGCACTTTGGGATGCACACCTTTTGAATGATATGAACAAATCTCCAGAAAAATTGCAGACCACAGGAATCATTTGCACTTCAGTTTGAGATGCAGACAACACAGAGTCATCCCCAATAGTCATCCTGAGTACACAGATAAACCTCCAAGTGGCCTCAACAACTCTCCAAAAGAATGCAAATGACCAGCTGTCTGCAAAGAATATACTAAATCCTTCCATTCCCCACCATCCAATCAGAGCTGATGAAAAGTGAAACGTCTTCAAAAGAAAAAACAAGAAAGTCCAGTTGCCTCCTGAAAAAGCATCTTTGGGCTAGCTGAAATTAGACACTTTTTCTCCTTCTATGACTTCTTTTACTGCTTAAAGTCTACTCTTAAGTTAAAGTTGAGCCCTGGTGTCTTAATTAAGATATCCATATAATTTTCTTGACAACAAAATAGAGGTAGTTCACCATCACTTTCTTCTGGAAGGTTTTTTCAACTTTCTAGTCCATTTACAGTGTAGTATTTTTTTGGTGGTTGTATCCAAGTACTATCCTGGTCTATGCCTGCTTTCTTATAGAGATCAGCCAAGCCCAGACTAATTCTGGGATTCCAAATGCATAGACAAAGAAATAATCACATAGAAACATATAAATAAATATTAAAAATATAGGTTTCATTGGGATACATATTTTTAAAATTCTGAAAAAGTTTATATATTTCATATTTCAAAGCAAATTGAAACTGGCAAACAATATAGTTAGCAACAGTGACCTGTTTTATATGTATGAGAAGTATAGAGAGTGAATTTACACTTATTTATCAGCGTTTAGCACAAAGAGAAATGAGGAAATAGAAAACTGGTATTCTTTCTATATGAGCCAGTTATATAAATCTTATTTCTTTCTCTGCTGATTTTCTCCAGCTTCCACAACAGCATTCTTTGCTGTTCAATGTACTATAGCTTGCCTCTTATGACATACTATGGTTTGTTTCTCTGGATATGTTTGATAAGCATCCCTTTGCAGTCCCACCTCACACATAATATTTTTACATTTGGAATTAATTGAGGAACATAAAGACAAATATTCAAATAAAATGAACAGAAATGAATGGCTTTGGAGGCATTCCAGTCCACGAACTATATTGCACAGTTCAAAACCACCGTCACATTCTTTCAAAGCTCTCTTTCCAGATGTTCCTTGGCTAACAGTTATATCTATTTGCCATCCACAAATATGAAAGGAAGAGGTCTCATACCTGGAAATATATAGATATATATTTTATATCTATGTTTCTATTACTTCAAGACAGAGAAAAGAAGTATCCCATAAAAAGGCACAGGAATGTATATTTTACAGACTCAATCAAACTTGTTGAAGAATTAGTTACAAATCAATAAATTAGTGCACATAATATTTTTCAGGCAGAGAAATTTGGCCAGCGTAACATCTCTCTTGAAAAAAACCCAAATATTCTGAAGAAGCCAGCATAATATCCCTAAAATCAGATAGAAATTCTATTGCAAATTTTGGGCAAGTTTTGAAGAGCATTTCAGATAGAAGAATGGAAAAGATTTCTCGGATTTCCAGTGGTATGATGCTCTAACACATCCATGAGCACAGCGTGATTAGTATTTAAACCTCTTCACCCCCTTTTTAATGACAATATAGGTTTATATTATAATTACATTATTGATCATATGAGACATATTCCATTATTTAAAATGTTGTTCATGCTCACAGCCTGGTGGTATGTTCCCACTTGCGTGATGTGCTTGTTGTCTGAATCTAAGCCCTCGGAACCCTCATGTCAGAAGGTTCCTCTTAAAGATCTTGCTGGAGTCCATAAAACATTTCTCTGCCAATAATTAGATTTCAAATTTGTGACATCACTGAAGCAAAATTAGAACACCAGTTCCCAACAATCCTGCATATGAGTTCTAAATCTTTCTTTCATTTCTGCAAATTCTGCCATCTGGATAAGCTTAGGACAGCATTCCCTCCCACTGACATACACACAGAGATAAACTCTCTAAAGTTGTAGCCTGCAAGTTTCCCCAGGCCCTGTACTGATTTCCATCCCTCTCTCACCTCGCCCCCAGTTAATAATAATATGCTAGTCGCAGCTTTATTTTTGTTTTCTTGGTTGATCCCTCCATCTGCTCATGACTACATTAATTCACCAGTCATGTTCCTGTCTCCTGCTGCTCTACGCCATCATACCACCCAATCATTGTATTCCATAAGTCAGTCAATCCCCCTAAACAAACCCCCCAGAGCTGGTAAATCCTTCTGAAATTAGTCAGACAGTGAAAGAAGCTGAACTTGGCCTTTTTCTTTCTTTTTCCTCTCTTTACAACCCCCCTCCACAACAATTATTGTAACAGCTTGCTGACCTCTAATCAAAAAAAGGAAGCGAGCAGTTTTTTTTCAAAACAAAACAGCTGACCTGGCATTTGTCTTCCCTTCCACTTCACTCTTATGGTTTGGTATTGGTTTTTCATTCACAGGGATATATATTAGAGTCCTGCTTGAGATGTCCCTAGTAGGACATTTGGTAACGAAACTGGGAAGCTGTTTACCTTTCTCCAGAAAAAAATAATGGGCCTGAACACCACCCACCTGCTTTTATGCACATTACTATAGACCAGGGGTGGGAAATTTCCCAAGGGGCAACATGAGAAACTGGGACTGTGGTGTAGGGCTGTGAAGGTGCATATACACTCAGGCACATGCCTACGTTAAAACAAATAGAAATCAACTTCAAAGAAGTTGCATTGCATGCATGGCATACAGTTATTTACATTTTATTTCTAATTTCTGATTGACCTCATATGGGTTGGATAGGGACAGTTGAAGGATGTAGCCTACGGGCTGTAAAATGCCCAGGTCTACTATAGACAATGATACAACTGTCCTTGAGCACAGTTGTGATACTGTATACGCAGGCAGCCAAAAGACACTGCCAACTTATATTGTTACACACTGTTTCAGAAATTATCTGAAGTGTTTTTCAACATAGCACTCAAATAAAACTAAGTCACTGATGAGGGTGTTAATATTTTTGCTATTTCTTTCTTCTTCCGAAACATAAAAATCAAATACAAGCAGTAAAAACCGAGAACAAACTTCATATAAAGGAGCAATGAAAAGGAGCTATTCAAATTGCAGTAAAGATAGTAAGCAATGTCAAACTTACTATGAGTGAGGATGGAAATAGTAGTTTTTGGCTGACATGGGAAATTAAGGCTGATATGAAAATGGGTCTCACTACAGGGCCGAAATGGGACTTGATGGTGAACCAACTTTAGAAGAACTAAACGCGGTTCTGGACTCCCTCGCCTCCAGCAAGGCACCCGGGAAAAATAATATCCCTGCCGAAGTTCTGAAGTGCTGCAAAGAGATCAACTCCATGGAACTGCATGAAATCTTCTGTCTTTGTTGGAGGGAAGGTGGAGTACCACAGGACATGAAGGATGCAAGTATCATCACACTGTATAAGAACAAAGGCAACAGGGACGACTGTAACAACTATCGAGGCATCTCTCTTCTTAGTGTGGTAGGGAAGCTGCTTGCCCATGTTGTATTGAAGAGGCTCCAGGTGCTTGCAGAGAGAGTCTATCCAGAATCACAATGTGGATTCCGAGCCAACAGGTCCACTACTGACATGGTATTTTCCCTTAAACAGCTGCAGGAGAAATGCAGGGAACAAAGACAGCCACTTTTCGTAGCTTTCATAGATCTTACTAAGGCTTTTGACTTGGTTAGTAGGGATGGCCTTTATAAAATTCTCCCCAAGATCGGATGTCCACCCCAGCTCCTCAACATCAGCAGATTCTTTCATGAGGAAATGAAGGACATGGTAACTTTTGATGGCTTAACATCAGACTCCTTTGACATTCGAAGTGGAGTGAAACAGGGCTGCGTCCTTGTGCCAACTCTATTCAGGATCTTTTTGCTGTCATGCTGAAGCATGCTTTTGAAACTGCAACAGAGGGAGTTTATCTCTAGACCAGATCAGACAGAAAACTCTTTTGCCTCTCTAGATTGAGAATAAAGTCTAAAGTCCAGCTGAAATGCTTGCGGGATTTCCTCTTCGTTGACGATGCTGCCGTTACTGCTCACTCTGCCGAAGACCTTCAATGACTTATGGACTGTTTTAACAAGGCCTGCCAACATTTTGGACTAACAATCAGCCTGAAAAAAAATATAAGTCATGGGTCAGGACGTGGATTCACCCCCTTGTATTACAATCTCTGCACAAGAACTGGAGGTCATCCATGACTTTGTGTATCTTGGATCAACTATCGCCGATACTCTCTCTTTAGATACTGAGATACATATTGGTAAAGTGGCCACCACATTTTCCAGACTCACATAAAGTGTATGGCTTAATAAGAATCTGACGGAACATACAAAGATCCAGGTCTATAGAGCCTGCGTCCTCTTGTACTGCAGTGAGTCTTGGACCCTTTACGCACGGCAGGAGAGAAAGTTGAATACTTTCCATATGCGCTGTCTCCAAAGTATTTTTGGCATCACTTGGCATGACAAAGTTCCAAATAGCGCAGTTTTGGAACTTGCTGGAATTTCTAAGCATGTATACACTATTGAAACAGCAACGTCTATCCTGGTTTGGGCAAGTTGTGAGAATGGCTGATAGTCAGATTCCGAAAGATCTCCTGTATGGAGAATTAGTGCAGGGAAAGCGACCCAGAGGGAGACCACAGCTGCAATATAAGGATATCTATAAGAGGGATCTAAAGGCCTTGGGAATGGACATTAACAGCTGGGAAACCTTGACCTCTGATCATTCAGCTTGGAAGCTAAAAACACAGCATGGCTTTCTCCAATTCGAAGCCTGTTCGGCAGGCTGAGGCAAAGAAGCAGTCCCAGAACCAGCGAAATCCAGGAGACAGGCAGGAGACAGAAGGTATCTGCCTTCAGTGTGGAAGGAATTGCCACTCTCGGATTGGTCTTTTTAACCACACTAGATGCTGCTTTAGGACCTCTTTCCAGAGCACGATACCATAGTCTTTCGAGATTGAAGGATGCCATGAGTATGTGCATGAGAAAGCAAGGAAATAAGTTGGCCAACATCAAATAAAAATAAATTAAACAGACCAGTAACTTAAGTGGAGAAACATACTGGGTTGTATTGGTACTGTTAATCTGGAGGACATTATTTGTCAATACCTTACAGAGAGATATCATCTTGAATAGTTTGCTGAAAATAGAAGAAATACTGAATAACAGGAATAGTAAATACTATGCAAGATCAAGTCTATGTTTGTTTACTTCTATTTCAAGTTGCAATAATAGAGAACAGATGCTGGCCATAATTTTAACACATGGTTGCCTTACCAGTTCAGTCAATTTTAATTTACTAATTGTCTAGGAAGCTAGTTTGTCCTGGCTAAGAACCTGTCTTAAGCAATTACTGTTAATTATGCTATCTTACACCAAAATTTGGAGCTTTCTAAGACAACAATAGCTGATTACCTTAAAACTTGTGTGATTTGAGCTGATAAAGAATGTTACAGCAAAGCAAAGCCAGCGCTGGTGACCAAAATGGGAAAAAAGTCAAAATTAATAACCAAGGAATAACTTTATTAGGGCAACCCAGGATTTAAAAATGTTGTGCAACAGAAAGCCCACTGTGATGTTATAAAGGGTTTTCATGAGCTGTAAGCCATAATCATCACAATTATGACAAATCATGTCTTGAACTATCTTGCTTTGCATGTAATGAGTCTATCTCATATATTAGTTTTACCTTTTAAGTTGCATTCCTGAAATAAATGAACTTTTGCACGATATTCTAATTTTTCGAGTTTCACCTGTATTTCCATTATATTCAAACTCTATGAAATTATCTCTGAGCAATCCAGTTTGAATTCAAAAAGTGGAGTAGAGTGGAGCTGCTTAGTGCTTTGAATGAAACCATAATGGATTCCTGGACTAAATTGGATATTTAAAACAATGAAACAAACAAATATCCTAGAAGAAGATAATGGCAATCCACTTTTATAACATTATAAGATAGCGATATGACTGTAAGGATGTAGTAAAAATGAAATAGATCTTTATAATTTATCCATCCTCTGTTCCAATAATCCAAGAGAAATCTTATTCTGGATCTCAGTATATTTCCTGTGAGGATTTTTTTTACATCTTAGATTTCAGAACACTTTTTCAATATCAGTACCAAAATGTCATAGTCATGGTAGTACCATAGTCATGACCTAGCAAGGGACAACATATTCTGGAGATATTGGCAATTAAAAAAGAATACACTGCTGACTTAACTGTAGGAAGTTTGTGTTCCTGCATGAAAATATCCACAAAACAAGACTTACATTACAATTAAATTTCTCTGCTTATTATCTGATCCTAAAGTCATAAAGCTAAAAAGTACCTTGGACATCATGCAGTCCAATCCTCTGATTCAGTGCAGGATGAAGCTACTGCAAGTCTGACAAGTAATGGTTCAGGTTCATCATTAAGACTCCTAAGTGAAGGAGACACCTAATAATCTCAGGCAAAGTATTCAGAAGCTTTTCTTCCTATTTAATCGAAATCATGTCTCTTGCAGTTTCTATATGATTATTTTAATTCTGCCTTGAGCAATCAAAAAAAATTCAGCTTTAGCTTCCACACAACAGAATTTCAGAAATTTGAAGATGGCTATCATGCTTTCCCTTAGTCTTTTCTTTGTCAGGTTAAATGTCATTGACATGTTAAATTGTTTCTGCCTGGGGAAGATTTCAAAAAGTTTGTCAATGTCCTGAAAAATTTGGCATATGCCTTCTATTCTGGATTAGTAAGGCCCTATGCAGAGTTCTGTGCACCACGGACAGCTTCACCAACCAGTGCTGGAAAGAGGAAAATCGTTGTGTTTCTCCTGATTAATTTCCATTCAGTATAATGAAAGAAATCTACTTTGGAAATTCTTTCTAGAAGATAATTTTGATAGAATTCTAAGGAATGGAGTCTAAGCCGATTGAAATATGAGCTACCCAAGAAAAGTTCATGAATATCTTGTTTCCTGTATGCAGTCTCCCTGCCATCCCACATTTTAATAAAATTTCCTGGGAAGATATTGTGATAACAGTTCTACCAAATGATGCCAGTAAGTTATTAACGGTTTGGTAGAACTGGACCAAACTGTTAGGAACCCACCTCTGGTTGTGAGGGAGAATGAAAAACCATGGATGACATGAGGTTTGCAAGAAACCATGGAATGTGGCTTTTAAATCCAGCGGTACGCTGTCACTTAGAACTGCCAGAGCCAATTTGAAAAGTGCCTCCAAAAAAAGCAAAGCAAGCCCATCCATATTCAGAAAATTCAGAACTTTTTTCAGGACCCAAAGAACACCAAGTGTATGTGGCAAGGCATCCAAGTCATTACAGACTATAACGTGGCTCGATCATGTGGCACGGGCAACAGTCTTTCTAAACGAACTGAACATATTTTTTGGAAGATGCAAGGCATCAAATAGCACTCCTGTAAGGAAAGCTGTACCCCATCCTGATGAGAAAGGGTATTGGTCTTACCTGAAATGCTCCTTCTCGATGTACTGCCGGAGAATCCAAAGTATGGGTACTGGCTCCGCTTTCATCCTTTTGGAAACTGAATCCATTGAGCATTATGCCACGCCTCTCCTGGCTGACTTCCAGTTAGATGAAGACGTAGCAGATGACTTGACGTATCCCTGATCTTGTTGTCCATTCCTGGACTCTGGACCAGACGTTTGCCAGGGTGGTTTTGGATTATACAGCAGTACATTGAGAAGGAGCATTTCAGGTAAGACCAACGCTCTTTCTCTGATGTACTGCCTTGAGAATCCAAAGTATGGGATATATCAAAGCTGGCCTGTCCTAAGGGTAGGACCCATTCTGGTCCTGTGGCCCTAGGTTTGAATGTACTTTCTGGAGGATCCTTCTGCCAAACGCCGCCTCAGCCATGGCGAATGCATCCAGCTTACAGTATCTGATGACTGGGAATAGTGAGGACCAGGTTGCTGCCCTACAGACTTCCTCTACAGAGGCCTGCATCGCCGAATCAGTTGTTGTGGCTGCACTTTTGGTAGAATTGGTGGTCACCTGCCGGAGCACTGGTAGGACCTGTATCTTGTAAGCCTTGGTGATGTGATGCATGTCCGTATCCACTGTCCCACTGTCAATGCAGTAATTTTGCTACCTAGCATAGAAGGTTAGAATGACACAAACAGTGACTCCCTTTCCCTAAGAGGAGATGTTCTCTTTATGTAAATGCGAAGTTTCCTTCTGACATCCATGGTGTGCCACTTCCTCTCTAGTCCATGTTTCGTGTTTGGATAGAAGTCCGGCAATATGATTTCCCGTGGAAGCGGGAATTAACCTTGGGTAAAAATGAAGGGTCTAGTCGCAGTACTACCCTGTCTGTATGGAATATACACAGGTCCTCCCTTATGGAGAGGGCTGCCAATTCCAAGATTCATCTGGCTGAAGTAATAGCCACAAGGAAGGCTACCTTGCATGTGAGGTATTGCAGACTAGCCTCTCATAACAGTTTAAAGGGTTCCAAGGAAATTGCCTTCAGAACCTTGGATAGATCCCAGGTGAGGTACCTGTGTACCACTGGAGGCTTTAATTTTTTTGCTCCCTTAATGAAGCTGTGCACCATAGGATGGTGCATGAGAGATTCTAGGTCCCCACATGAAAACACCGATGCTAGCACTGCGACCTGCCTGTGTATGGTGTTTGGGGACAGTCCCTTGTCCAGTCCATCCTGAAGGAATTCCAGGATCTGTACCACCATTACTGAGCACCAGCTACAAAAGGTCTTCCAAGTCAAATCGTAGATCCTGTTAGTTGAAGGCCTTCTGGAGGCCTGGATTGTTGTGATTACTCTGACAGATAGCTTGCTCTGTGTCAGGGCTTTCCACTCAAATGCCAGACAGTCAGCTGCAACCATTGTGGCTTTGCGTGCACCAGCACCCCCTGGCTAAGGAAAATATTTTCTTGCGGGATACTCCATAGTCTGGTTGCTGACAGACTGACCAGATCTGGGAACCATGGCCTCTTGGGCCAGTGGAAGCTATGAGTAATACTTCCCCCTTCTCCTCCAGCACCTTCCTGATTACCCTTGGAATCACGGGAAGGGGGGCAAGGCATATAGGAGTCCTCTTGGCCATGGGGTGTGGAGTGCATTGCCTCCCTCCACCCAAGGTGTTACAAACCTGGAGTAAAATCCGCAAAGAATTTGATTTGTATTTAGAAGACAAACACATAAAGAATAAAATATTTGGTTAAGTAAATTGGTATAGAATGAAATAGGAGAAATGTAAGACATAAAAAGAATTCAAGGTTACTGGAATACCAGTATCCCAGAAAAAATGGAAAGACAGCAAGGAAAGGAGGAAAGGAGAGGAGGAAGTAGGAGGGGAGAGGAGAAAAGGAGGAGAGGTAGAGAAGAGGTGGTGGTGAGAGGAAAGGAAGTAGGAAAGGAAGGGAAAGAAAGAAAGAAGGGCTGCAAAGAATTGGAAGGAGGGATGGAAAAAAGCAACCTTGAATTTATAAAAATGGATAAGATAATTTAGAATGTAAATATAAAAGTTATGCAAAAATAGATGAAATATGGAATGTGATGATAAAATATGTGACTGTATGAAAAAAAAAATTGTTAAAAAAGACATATACTGCTTCAAAGTGCTTTACAGCAGTGGTGGGTTTCAAATTCTTTTATTACCAGTTCTGTGGGCGTGGCTTGCTTGGTGTGGGTGGCTTGGTAGTCATGTGACTGGGCGCGGCTTGGTGATCATGTGACTGGGTGATCATGTGACTGGGTGGGCATGGCCAACTCAATGTCACTCACATCAAGGGGTGCTTCGTCTGACTCCTCCCCTCCCAGTCACACTCAGCCTCAATATATCTATAGTTCTGTAAAAATGTTGTTCACCATTTTTCAACTTTACTATACATACTATAGATCAGTGATGGCTAACCTTTTTCTTCTTGCGTGCCAAAAATGGCAGCGAGTGCATGCTAGCGCGTGCGTGCATACCAGCACACAACCCCCCATGCACACTGCACTGTGCATGCGTGTGCCCCCCTGTACCGCCCCCCATTGGGCCATTTTTCGCCCTCCTGAAGCTTCCAGAGAACGAAAAAAACAGCCCTACGGGCAAACTGAAATTCTATTCCTGAACTTCTGGTTTGCCTGTTGGGCCATTTTTCACCCTCTGGAGGCTTCCCTGAAAATTCCTGAACCCTCCGGAGGGTGAAAAATGGCCAAAAACCAAGGCTGAAAATCAGTTGGCACGTGCTGGAGCTGACAGGGCAACACCTCGCTTCCCCTCAGAAATTGCTCCGCATGCCATCTGTGGCAAGCGTGCCATAGGTTTGCCATCACTGCTATAGATGTACTTTCATGGACCACTGAAAGGAAGAAATGGCTCACATGCTTTGCCCAAGAATGTAATAGGCAACAGGTTTTTAAGGGGCTGCCAGAAAGAAGGGGGGCAATGTGTTTTCCAAAGCACAAGAAGGCAAAACAAGAAGCAATGGATGGAAACTGAACAAAAAGAGAAGCAACCTAAAACTAAGAAGAAACTTCCAGGCCCAAAAGGCAAGTGAGCCTCATCATGTCCCCCTAAGGTGGCTCTTCAGCAGAGTGCAGCGTGTCTCCCTCACCCGCCACCAGCATTGGACTTACATTCTACATCTTCCATGCACCTCCACCGACCTGAATACGGGATTTGTGGCTGCCCATGAAAGTAGGCTAATGGCGGGTGGCTCTTCGGGAAGATGCAGCTACTGCGCTGGGGCTGAGAGGGGTGGCGGTAATGGCAGTGATGCTGCAGGAGGATGTCCCGGGGTTGCATGTGCAGTGGGCATTTGCAGCAGTCCCAGAGCATTTGCTTTCTTCCTTCTCCTGCCACCACCGCTGGAACCAAGACTACTGCTCCACTACAGTGTGTATGGGCAGCCCCGGGAGGGTGGGCAGCAGATGTCCCGGGGCTGCACTGCAGAGGAGGAGCAGTCCTGGCTCCAGCAGGAGCAGTGGGAGAAGGAAGAAAGTGAACTCTCTGCTGGTGACGTCATGGAGCCGGTTCTCCTCCATGGGCGCTACAATCTTTTTTTGGGGGGGGGGATTTGTTTTTAATATAACTGCTACGAGTTTGCCCAAACTGGTACAGACTGGTAGCAACCCACTACTGCTTTACAGCCTTCTTTAAGTGGTTTACAGAGTCAGCATATTGCCCTCAACATTTTATTCACCTCAGAAGGATTGAAGGCTGAGTCAATCTTGAGCTAGTTAGGATTAAACTGCAGTCAGTCAGCAGAATTAGCATGCAATACTGCATTCTAACCAGTGTAGCACCATGGCGCTTCACTAGACATGTAGCTTCTCACATGATGCTCCAGGGGACCAAAATGCCTACAGACCCTTCTGTCTCTTTGCTTCTCCAGATTGCAAACAATTGTAATACATTCTTAACATCTTTAAAAAAAAGAATACATATGCTATAAAACCACAACCACTTCTAACATTTTTATCTTTGAGACTATCTCTGGGTTCAGAGATGGTCTTAAAAAATGAAAATGATTGGTGCCTGTAGCTCGGTTTTGTGTTTAGATGTTGCTAGCCAGAAAAAAGTGAGATAAAATTTAGTGACAGGAAACATTTGCAGAATGATTGGAGGCTCATAAGGCACAAAATTTTGTGTATGTGTGTGTATACACATACATACATAGATGTACACATGGTATATATTAAAGTAAATTACTTTTCTGTCCATCTAACTGCAAATAAAATAGCTTGTCCTATTAATTTGCATTCCTAAATTAGTTATTCCTCTTAACTGCAATTTATTTGGGAACAGGTAGGAGAAAGGCACAAAGAAAACAAATAAAGTGGCTGGTGGACATTCCTTCTTAAAAAAAGATAATTTTGAATCAAATGCAGTTTCAAAAATCTGATGAAACATGAATTCAGAGGTAATGAAGAGCAAATCTGCAGCTTGCTCCCTTAGCCCTCTTACCTTCCTGTTCAGGTTTCCTTTTAAAACACTATTTTTCAAACTTGGCAAGTTTAAGATGAGTGGACTTCAATTCCCAGAATTCTCCAGCCAGCATGCTCACTAGTGAACTCTGGGAGTTGAAGTCCACACATCTTAAGTTTCCAAATTTAAAAAGATCTTTTCTAAAATTATTGATTTGAATGTATTGATTTTCCTATTTATTTATCCATCTCTGCAAATTAATATGAATTGGTTCATAATTCTGTTAAAAACTGAGGTTCAAAATGATGTGCAGATGGTAGAAAAACTAAAGGCTGATTGGTGAGTCAGCTGAGAGGAATCTGCATCAACTGCAATGACTCATGGAAAGCCATTTCTCTTTCATTGGGCTCTGCATTTTTTTCTATCTCTTTGCAGTGCACAAAATGTACAGTAAGGTAAACACCAAATGAGTGTTGGAAGAAATGTCCATCTGGGTTCAGTTCCAAGTGGGGAGAAAACCACTAGAAACATGGAGGCTGTTTGGAAAGAGAGTCTAATGGTGGGCAGGACCACATGGTTTGAGGTCCCGAGCAATTGAGCACATGGAATACACACACACACACACACACACACACACACAATATCTCCTCTCTTGGGCCCGGCCTTAGAGCTTCCTGTTTCTGTGTAAGGGCAGGTATCCTGATTGGTTGTCAGACTGCCATGGGGCCATGCCAGGGGTAACTTTATAGATTGTCTTGAGTCCCAGGCTTGGTTGAATCTTGCTTGTGTTCTGAAAGGGTGTTGGGCAATTCCTATTATGGCTTAATGGCTTTGTCCTGGTTTGGATCTTGAGTGAGGCTTAATCCTATCAAATCCTTGAGGGTGAAGGCCTTTGTGTTGTATATAAGCTGGCCCAGCCTTTTGTCTTGTAGATAGGTTGGCACCAAAATATCTGCTGGTGTTTGGGCAGGGAGCTGAGGCTCTGAGTTTATGTCTTTAGAAACATGTTTCTCCTTTAGGGAAAATACAATATTCTGCCTTTTTAATATTTCCTAGAATATTTGATTTTTCTAGGAGAGGGGTGGGTGCTAACTTTCTACATGAGGATGGTTACATTTCTTTGTCCCTTTGCTATGCAGTTTTCAAACTTAAAGCACACTTGAAGTGCCTTTCAGTTTAGTGTTGTTGATGCACCCCAACAGTGACAACTTTGTTAGCCTAATCCAACCAAATCTCTGGAATTGTAAAACCCTTGTCCGCATCCCTCTTCCTTCCTACCTAGTACGGTACTACTTGGTCCATTTACTCCTGGTTATTCTGTTCTGGCTTTGTCAGGCCAAAACGTATTTTAGAAGCTGAAAGATGAATATCTCGCCACTATGAGGAATTGGGACCCAAATTTGTACAGAAATGATAGTATATGTGCTTACCTCCTTCTAGTGACTCCATATTTGCATCACATATATGCACTACTGTTCTTCAGTTTTGATCCAAGAGCTAAGTGACCTCCTAGTTAGCATATTTTTCCCAACAACCATGTCTGGTGAGGGAAATGTGATTCTCTCATAACTAGCAACTATATGAGTGATAGTTTGGTGTAATGGTTAAGGTACCTGGCTAGAAACTAGGAGACTGTGACCTTGGGCCAATCACTCCTCTCAGCAACAGGAGGCAGGCAATTGCAAACCACTTTTGAAAAAAGATTGCTAAGGTATCTGCAGGACTAATGCAGGCAGTTGCCAGCCATCAAAAACTGATTCACGGGCATATACATTAACACACATAGTAACTGTATATATTGTACATAAAGTAGTTGCTTCCATATTAAGAGCTCTTTTGCTTGTTGAAATTAGTAAGGGATGAAACATTACTTCCCCTTTTATATCCATGACATTTTGGGAACTTTTAAAAGCCTTGGCATCATTATTTTGTTCAGATATTGCAAATAGAAATTCATTTGTTTATATCCCAGTTTATTTATCCCTGTTCTACTGTAACACAGATGCTTAATTTAGGGCCTCACAGTTGTATATGACCCTCGAAGCCCCTACAAAGGGTGTTCCCAAATTCCTAAATTGACATGTGACCAAAGAGAAATGGTTAACCAGACAGTGATCATATTCACAGCATTTAATGAACTGAGTTTTAAGTGTATCAAATTGTATCAAATCAGAATTTTATCCTAGACAATCTAGTTCTTATTTGTCCCAGCCTAATTTGGGGGACAGAGGATAAGATGCATCCCCAGCACAATATTCAATGGCCTGGACAACCATCAGACTGAAAGAAATGGTTTATATACTATACTATAGAATAGGATAGTACAATGTACTACAACAAACTTTGCCACCACCTCTGATACGTTAATGTGTGCGTGTTCTGTGCGTGTGTGTGTTCATTCAAATACTTCTGGCTCACAGCAATGCTTCATTTTTATCTCTGTAACTGTGCACATCACCTTCCTTGAAATGAGGAGATTCAATAAAATGTATGCCTGAATAAATTACTAAGATACTACTGAATAGTTTACAAACAGAATAACATCCATTTAGACACTTTTCACAAAATGTCAGAAAACCAGAAAATGTCACAGAGTTTTGAATTCTTCCTTCCTGAGCAATATCCATTTTTGTTATACATAAAAAAGAATATTGTAAAGAAGCAGGCAATTATCTTCTAAAATTAGCAATAATAATGCTACAACTTTTAAATACCTAAGAAAGGGGAGATAGAGTGACCCCATCTTGAAATTTAGCAGAGAGAGAAAAACACAAACCTGTTTGCAGCGATTAAAAGTGTCATCTCCCACACAAAAAACTGTTTCAGATTTCAGCTGAGGTAAGTATGGTCCATAAATAGAAAGCTTGAAATGAAGCAAGCCTGGCTGACAACAAATCTTGACATGGAGGGAACCATAATTATATAATGGAAAATGTAACAGAGATACATTTAAGAAGTTGTAATAAACAAAATGTAAATCAAGGTGAAAACTATTCGGCTAAGTATCTGCTAATGTTTCAAGAAAAACAGCGAAAGACTAGGGGACAAATAAGCCAGAATTTATGAAAAATACTAAAAGGTAATTTCCAGAAATAAAGTGCTCTTTAGTCTGTTATACCCCAAGTGAAACCTAGGTTTTATTCTAACAATTTTTTCCATTTTGTTCTCTAGTTTTAAAAACAAAAACAAACCAAAAGTAGTATATTCTATAAAATAATATTATTTCACACTTGTTTCATAACAGCATGCATGCTTAGTCATGAGATAGTATCAAAGAAAGGAGTCAACTAAATTACCAGGAGGAAACTGATCTAATATTAATCTTGTATAGTTTGGGGTTCCAAAATAACTGATAACTTTAGAGGCAAGGTTTTATAATTAAATATTTTGATTAAGCAAATAGCTTCAATATATTTTTAAAGTTGAATTTTCTTTCAGATGTTGTTCTGTGTGTTTAACTTCCCTTTCCACAAATAAATGATTACTACATTTTTTAGCATGGAAATGACTGAGGCATCAACCTTGTCCTCTTATCAGCTGCTGTATAATTGATAGCCTTGCGTCACAGAAATGACCTTTTGGAAATGAAATCCTTGACTGACTTCATAATGATAGCAGGCTATCTTTAAGCCCTGAATGAGGATACTATCAGATGCTCCTGCACGCTCTCTAAATGTATATCTTTGTTTCATTTCATTTACTTATTTCATTTTTATTGCTAGGGCTTGGGCTACAATCTTGTTCCAGACAATTCTGTGTTTACAATTAACATAACTGTCACATCAGCCGGGTAGTACATATTTCAGCAATCCATTGGAGTCTAGTCCCTCCCCAAACTAATTTCTTAGATCAGTCTTTCCCGATTGGGTCCCTCGTAATTGTTTTAAGCTACAAGTCTCAGAACACATTGAGAACTAGAATTTTTCAGACAGATTCAAGACTGAGGAGCATAGACAAAAAATCCATTAATCCATGGGAAGAGCAGGAGAAAGAAGTAACATTTGTTTGCAGTGGGAATAAGGAGGAAGTGTGCATACATGTTGGCAGAAAGCAATTCTTTTAGTGGTTTCTTTCTAGTCTGACTCTTTATCTAATGGTAGCATGTCAGACATCTGAAAGCTCTGCGTTGCCTATAACAAAAGTGATTATTATTCTATTTAAATTGCCAAAATCCAATCTTTAAATATATGAATGGTTAAAATAACTGCTATCAATCCCTGTATATTTTGCTGATGTGATATATAATATACATTGCCAAGAAGAAAATTCACACTCTACATTCAGGTGTTTAGTTAGGCTTTCCACCAGTGGTGAAATCTAAAAATTTCCCCTACTGGTTCTATGGGCGTGGCTTATTTTGTGAGCGTGGCTTGGAGGTCCGGTGGCCGTGGCTTGGAGGTCATGTGACTCATTGGGCGTGGCTAAGTCGACATCACTTCTTTGCCCTTTTTTGACCTAAAAAAAGAAAATATATCAATTATTTCATGCAATTAATAAAATACTTAAATGAGATTAAACGAAGTACACAAAACAATAAAAGAGGTACACAAATACTTACATAAAAGTATTAGTCATTTTTAGCCTTGCATTGTTTACGATATTTCCAGCAAGGGTCAGTGGCACTTTCCCCACTTCTACTTTTCTTGACCTTGATGCGCAGATCATTGGCTGAGCGATGGTGTTCT
>JANHFT010004695.1:33824-45767 GCA_032467955.1 Pseudoxenodon macrops
TTCACTGACCCTGCCCGCCCCACCCCTCCCAGGAGTCTCCATGTGGCCCATTTTGGATGCCAGGTAAGTACAGGGCCCATACAGAGGCTCTGGGAGGGCAAAAAATGGGCCTACCAGAAGTCTGGAAACGGGCCTGTTTCTGGCCTCCGGTGCCCAGGGCAGGGCATTTTTGCCCTCCCAGAGGCTCAAGGAAAGCCTCCAGAGCCTGGGGAGGGCAAAAAATGGGCCTACTGGAAGTACCAGAAGTCCGGAAACAGGCCTGTTTCTGGCCTCCGGGGGGCCTCAGGTGCCTGGGGGAGGCTATTTTTGACTCCTGGAGGCTTGAGGAAAGCCTCTGGAGCCTTGGGAGGGCAAAATGCCCCCCCAATGTGGTGCAGGAGATTCGGTAGGCCACGCCTCCATAGCCACGCCAACCCACCAACCGGACAGCAAACCGGTTGCTAAATTTTTCCAATCCCACCACTGGTAATACTGCCTTTTTAGCTAGTAGTTTGACAGTGTTGTGGGAATTAGTTGTTTAGCAGTGATAGCATGGGGGAGAAAACTGTCCTTGTATCTAGTTGTTCTGATATGCAGCACCCTATAGCGTAGGTCAGGGATCAGCAACCTTAAACACTCAAAGAGCCACTTGGGCCCATTTCCTACAGAAAACAAACAGTCAGAGCCACAAAACCTGGGTGGGAGTGCATGACATCGCATGAACAGAGAGATGAAAAGTCTATATGCCTTAAAATATTTTTGCTTAGTGTCATGCAAACACCTTCACTTCCAGTTGTTTATACAATCAATCCAATTAGATAACTCTATTTCAAACTAATGTGAAAGTACATCTGTTGCTACTTTTGTGAATTAAATGTTTCCATCAAATTATTAGAAAGTATAGAAGAAACAGATTAACAGTTTAGGTATTTTCTATAGAACACAAAGAACCAGAGCCAAACAGAGCATGTGTCCAGAGTTATATTAGATAACATTTCAGAAAACATATAACATATGGTATTATCCAGTGGTGGGTTCTTCCCAGTTTTACTACCAGTTTGGTCATTGCACGCTTTGTGCACGCACTTCGTGCTTCATGTGCGCCAAAAAAACACTGCATGTGCATGCACACTTTACAAAAACTGTTCCCTTCCCCATTTCTACTGGGGAGAGCACAGCTGATTCCCGTGGCAATCCACTCTGCCACGCTAATCAGCTGAGAAGGTAAAGAGTAGAAAGGAGCCCGGGCAGGCGGGTAGGCCAATCTCAAAATCGAGAAGAACCGGTTCTCAATTAGGTGATCATCGCCACTAACATTTCTCCTAAACTGCAAAGAACCGGGAGCAACCCACCACTGGTATTATCACTCTGCCAAGAAAAGTACAAATCAAATGAATTACAGGAAATAACATTGTCCCTTAATTATGTTGACTTGGCTTACTGGAGTGTCCTTTGCATAATAGATGATCAGGGCTGCCAAGATTTGTTGACTTGCTAAGAAAATGACTGAGAAACATGTCACTAGAAACTCTTGTTGATTCTTGAGGGACAAAACTTCAAATTATTTTCAGTCCATTTAACAATTGCATAGCAATTGTTGGCAATAATTATAGACCATAAGAAATGTTCATGAATGTGTTTGTTTTTATTCTTTGTTTAGATATTTTTAAAAGTTCACACTTGGAATTTTAGTCCCAGATCCAACTCCAGAAGAATTTTCATCACGATACTATTCCTAGCATTCTGAAGACAAAGAGCCAGATTGCAATATTTAAATACAATTAAACTGATTTAAACCTGCCATGCAGATGATGGATTTATTTTAAGAATAATTATGGTTTGTAGCTTTCATGGTGATTTTATATTCAAATAATGATCTTATTTTATAATATTGACATATAATTGTGCTGTAATCAAAACCAATATATTAAATGAAACAATAAAATAAGAAGAGGGGGAAGCTTGTAGTACTACTGTATACTTTTAAAATAAATTGAGGCTTCTGAAGATATATATTAACATCAATATCAGAGAACCTTTCAGAGGCTGCAGCATTGGCATCCATGAATTAATTTCTCTTCACTGCATATCGAACAGCCAGTGGCACAAGAGCAGATTCCAAGTTTTGCCTTAGCACTGTCCAATAGAGCAGCTGCATTGCAGAAAGAGACTCGCATGAATGTCCCTACACTGTCAGTTTGCAGCATGTCATTTCAACCATATGAGAGAAGGCCAGCCATGCAAAGCAAGCTCACTATAACCAGACCAACACCCAGGATGCTGACTAGAAATACCAATTTCCAGGCAATTCAGTGCCATTGTAACTGGTTATTAAAAAATTAAAAAAGGCAACAAACAAACAAACTCAGACAATATTTCAAAGTTCATTTAACTATTCCATTTCATATATATGAAATGAAGTGTGGTTTGCAACTCTGTCTGATTCAAATTTACTCTGTGAAAAAAATCCACATAAAATATGTTGATAACAGGTAGGAGAGTGGGCAAAGAAAGAAAAATTCTGGGAATAGCAACTAAATGTATGTGAGTTATGTGTGCATTTACTGTATTTCTTGAACAAGATAATGGAATGCTGTCCTCTGACTGATTTTGGGCATCAAACAGAACAAACCAAAGAGCGATAAATTAACTATTGATTATTTGCCATCAAGTTGTTTTTGACTCCAAGTGACTACATAGATCTCCATGCAAATCTCGAAATGATGAAATTTCTCTCTAATTTAACATCCCTGATTTAAAAACAATGCAATAATTAATTCAGCATTCATAGTAAAAAATAATAGATGGCTATCCTCACTCATCTTATGGTCCAACAGTCAACTGAAATAAAATATATTTTAATAAGCCTATCACACCACTGTGACAAGATGTTACTTCATATGGGCCTACCTTTGAGACAGTGTGCCTCTAGGTACAAGCTAGGTACAAGCACTCTCTATTGTGACCAGACAGGTAAGCAGTATCTCATTTAGATCCCAAAATAACCAAAGCTGCTAAATTGAATGTTGTCAAAACTAGAAATTCAATTTCCCATTTCCCATTGTGCTTGAGTTTTGAAATAGATGTTCTAAGCCAGGGGTGTCAAACTCAAGGCCCATGGGCCAGATGTGGCCCACAGGGTGCTTAAATCCGGCCAGTAGGGCCGGCCTGGAAATATCAAAGTGCCTCTCCAACTAAAATGGGCCTCCTGTAGGACTCTGCTAGCCAAAAATGTGCCACACAGGAGCCTCAGGAGACCCCTGCATGGCCTGTTTTTGGCCTCCCCTGCCTCTAGCAGCACTATGCTGCGCAGCCTGTTTTTTGGTTGGCAGAGTGCTGCAGGAAGCCATGGAGGGTGAAAATGAGGCGCAGGGGAGGAGAATGCGTGGCTCCCCCTCCACCCCATTTTGGCCAGTAAAGTGTTGCAGGAGGTGTCCATCCCATCTCTCCCCCCTCACTCCCCCCTCCCCCTCCTTTGTCAGCCTGCAGAGAACTACAATGCTGATACAACCCTTGAAGAAATCCAGTTTGACACCCCTGTTCTAAGCCAAGATATAGTTTGATTTTGGGGTAGCATATTGTCTGAACCTAGCCATTATGACTTATCAAATCATGTCTTAAGACATCTAAATCCATCTTGTATAATCCTGATGGGCATTCTAAAAGTTAATGTAATATGCAAGAGAAAAAGAGGGAACGATGCCCCACCATGAATCACATTTTCAACATTTCTCTCATGTGCAGGATGAACTTTTGAAACAAAAAACCCATTTATCCATGGAATTCCTCTACATGGTTTTTAATCTTTATTCTTCCATTACCATCACTCCATAAATAAAGCAGACTAACTGTTTCAGAATTTAATCTTGCACATAAAGCAGGTGAAGAAATCCAGGATGGAGGAAGGGAGTATCCATTTCATTGTCTGGTAAATAGCTTGTATAGTATCTGAAGTAGATTTATATGACATTGTCTCTTCAAGTATTCCCTGTTTCAATTCTGTGATGTCTGCAGCTAAATTAGAAGGACAGATCATATCATACATTCATAAACGTTAAGAAATGAGAACTGGGAGCAGAAGTAGCATACATGTAGCTGTGCATTCTGAAACTTATCAAACACTAACCTTATCCTAATTCATTCAGAAGATAACTCTCTAAAAACTGAATCGAAAAGAACGAAATGTAGTATGGGAAGCTGGCCAAAGAAAGAACAAATCAGGATCCATGAGGAAATTTATGGCTACTGCTTTTAAAGCAGTTGAAAAGAATTATTCTCAAAAGTCATGCTCTGCAGGCTTATTCTATATCTTTACTCTCCAAAACATTTAATGTTATTTAAGAAGCAAGAATTAGGTGTACCAACTGATCTAGAAAGTATCCCATAGTGGTTTAAATCTCAATAAAAATTGCTACCTGTCTATTTCCAATAGGCTTAGAAAATTAATTACAAAGAGAATTACTATTTATGCCACTATGCAGTTTATTTTCTCAAACGTACAATCCCAAGATTATAGTATGTATTAGCATGCCTTTCTGTCAAAACAGCTTAGTCAAGATACAAATCACACTGCCCCTCTGCTCTGGTATAATATTCCCCTGGTACAACTATGTCTCTTCCAAATTCTTTTTACAGAGATCAACATGGGCAGAAACCGGGTATGCTGACTTACAAAAACATCTCCCCATAAAAATATATAGGGAGAATGAAGTTGCATACCTACCTACACAGCTCACATTGAGAAACAGGGACATGATTTGTCTACTGCACCACACAAACATCTATTAGTTTATAGGTTTTGCCACTATAACAGCAATCTTCCCCTTTGCACAGGCAAGCACACATTGTCAAAACTGCCATCTTTACTCCTTGTATATTTTAAATCAGCAAAGCTTAGTGATAATTGATTTTAGATGACATGTAATTGTCTCTTTTCCAATGCAATGGATAAAGTAACTGCCTTTTGTGTGACTTCATGCATATCTCCTACCTATTTCACTCTCTGAAAATGTTAAGTTGGGGTTGAAACAAAGAGGCAGGACTCTGATAAGTGACTTCAGCTCTTTATTTCAATAGGAAAAATGCTCTGTTGACCGGCCGACAGTGCCCTCTTTTTAAAGAGTCCTGTTGGGCAGCCCAGCCATTGACATCGCTTTATTTTCCTCCACTCACCTGGACCAATGAGCGGCAGGTATGCTAATCACTCCCCAGTTTGAACTGAAGGGAAACCTTCGTTCTATTTACATATTTAACACACCTCTCCTCTGGAATGTCATTATAACCATTCATTAATATTTCCTAGCACGTAATCCCACAGGTATGAGGGGCATTGATGGGTGCTCCTTGACCTGCGCGGTTCCGTTGGGCAAGCAGCAGTGTCCTGGCCAGTCAAGTTTGCCTCTGCTCCAGAGTTAGCAATTGGAATCTCCTGTAGCTCCTCCTGGGGTGTGGCTGACTCCACTCTGATTGTCTCTTCTGGAACTCTTTGCAGACCGCTTGGCCATTTGGATATGTGTGTGTGTTGCTATTGTCTGTTGTAGTCTCTTTTGTTGTATTGGACTCTGAACTGGGTGTATTCTCCTCTGTTTGCCTTAAGCTGTAGTTCCCTATTCTGCCCCGTAGTTGGTCTGTGTGCCTCCTCCAGGTTTTCCCTCCTCTAATCCGACTCAGTAGGACCGGGGACCAGTAATGGCAATCACTTTAGCCCATACCCAGGAGGGATCCCTGACATACTTGTGGGCATATACTAAGTCTCCTATTCCGAATGACCGGGTTTGACTGGTCGAATCTAAGGGAGTTTTAGCATTGTAATTTGGGTGTAGCCTGTCTAGTTATAACCTCAATTTGCGCCCCATTAACAATTCTGCTGGCCTTCAGTTTGTGGTTGCATTCAGGGTTATGTGCTGTGCTAGCAGGAACTGGTCTATTTTTGCTTGCCAGTGCCGGGGCCTATCCTAGCTAAGGATTCTTTTGTGGATCGCACCATTCTTTCTGCCTGACCATTTCCTGAGGGCTTGAAAGGAGCGATCAGGGCATGTCGGATTCCCTGCTCTGCCAGGAATAATGCAAATTGTTTTGCTGTGAATTGTGCCCTGTTGTCGGATACCAAGATGCCTGGTAGCCCATGGGTGGTGAAGACTCCTTAATGCCCTGATTGTTGCTTCTGTCATCGTTGTGATCATTAGGATTACCTCTAGCCATTTTGAGTATGTGTCTACAATGATTAAGAATGTTTGCCCTTGTAGTGGTCCCGCGAAATCAATGTGAACCCTTGACCATGGCCTCTTTCGTTTCTCCCATTCTCTTATGGGTGCCCTGGGTAGTGCTGGCCTGGATTCTTGGCATTGTGTACAAGTTGCAACTCATTCTATTATATCCCTATCTATGTTTGCTCACCACACATAGCTTCTAACCAATGCTTTCATTTGGAAAATACCAGGATGCCCCACATGTAATGCCTTTAATAAATGCTTCCTCAGATTTTGTGCTACAGCCACTCACTTCCCCCACAATAAACATCCCTTTTGCACTGACAACTCATATTGCCTGGTTACAAATGGTTTCAACTCATCTCCCACAAATCCCCTGCATACCCAGTGTTGTGTCCAGTCTACACTTCGGTCCATAGCCGATGCAGACACAGCTGAGCCCTGATTGGCTGTTGCCAAACCAACGCCAATATATAAAGAGTTGTCGAAGGTGCTGACAACTGCTGCTCCTAGAGCAGCCATGCTAGCTATCAAACTAGTACATATGTTAGTGCTTTACTATGAAGCAATAAATCCTGTTAGCTTTTACAAAGAATGTCTCGCCTCAGTCTGTAAGTCCGATCAGGGGGACTTAACAGCTGGCAATGAAGGTGGGATATTCATCCCAACCTGAGGTGCAGATATGAGAACTGACGCAAACTAGTCACTGAGCTGAACTGTCACCTTAAGAGCAGAAGCCACTTCCAGAGCCTGAGTTCCCTATCTGTGGAGAATGACAGCCTTACCTGTTTTTGCCGCTTTTAACCCTGGGACACCTACCTAGAGAAGTTCGAGTTTTTTCTATTGGTAAATGAATATACCAACATTTCAAACAATAGAAAAAAAGCCTTTTTCCTCTCATACTGTGGAAATGAGTTATTTGAAACAGCTAGGAACCTGCTAGCCCCTCAGAAAGTGCACACCGTACCTTGGGATGTAATTTCTGAGAGCTTGAGGAACCATTATTCCCCCGTTCCTTCAGTGATAGCCAGAAGGCATGTCTTCTATCACAGGAATCAAAAAGAGGGGGAAACTATTAATCAGTACGTTGGGCAGCAGCTCTGTATTGTGATTTTGAGCATTTAGACAATGCCTTAAGAGACAGACTTGTATGTGGTATCAGAGACTTAAGGTTACTTACTTACTTTCTTACTTACGGAAGTAAGTGGCGTACTTCCACTTACTGTACTTCCTTTACAATTGGCATTAGATGAGGCTAGGGCAGCTGAATTATCAAATAAATCTGCAACAGAAATACAGCAAACCAATACTTTAAATTTTCCTGTGAAAATGGAGGCTGTCCATTCAGAAACAGCAGACAAAGATGGGAATGCAGCCGACAAAGATGAAGAAGAGGTCCACCGCCTCAGACTACCCAACAACAGGAGAGACAACAAAGAAAAACAGACAACACATAGTGCTTGCCTAAGTTATGGGGGACAACACCTGAGAGCTTCCTGCAAGTTCTGAAATACAGACTGCTTAAGATGTGGAAGAAAAGGCCATCTGGCAAGAGTGTGCAGAATCCCACAGCCAAATTCAAGGCCCATAGGTAAAATAACAAATTTTAGAAACCCTTCTTTTAAATTTGCAAACAGGGGAGAGGATTGCTATACAATAAACAACAATAGCTACCCCCCTGAAACAATAATTGGCAACGCAATTAGTGATAGAAAAAAGAAAATTTTTGTTACTATCAAATTAGAAGGGTCTCCATGTAAAATGGAGGTGGCCACAGGATCCTCCATGTCCCTGATGTCCTGGCAGACCATAAAGAGATTGGTCCCTCAAATTTCAAAAAACAAAATCAAACCAGCCCTTACTAAATTAAGGGATTACCAAGGCAGGCTCATCCCTACTCTGGGGACCTGCCCATTCCATATTCAGTATGGAAACTTCTCAGGTTATCTTCCCCTCATTATTGTGGAAGACCCACTTTCTAGCCTTTTAGGCATTGAATGGTTCCACTCACTAGGCCTCTCCATCTCAGGAATGCACCACGTGGAAAAACCGCTCCTAGCTGATTTCATCAAAGAATTCAACACTGTCTTCATCTCAGGCCTGGGTAAGCACACAGGAAAACCCCTTTCCTTTAACTTAGATTCCCCAGGTAGCACATTAAGCCCAGCGAGTTCCTTTTGCCCTAAGAACAAAGGTAGATGCCGCTTTAGAGGCAGTTGATCATTCAAAGTGGGGAAACCCCCATAGTCATCCCTATTAAGCCTGATGGATCTGTGAGAAATTGTGCAGATTACAAAAATACATTGAATAAAACCCTCCAAAATTCTGCCTATCTTGTGCCGGTAGTGCAACATTTACTTCATTCCCTAGGGCAAGGACATTTTTTTGCAAAATTAGACCTTACCCAGGCCTATCAGCAAATCCCTGTAGATGCTGCCACAGCAGAGGCACAAACAATTGTTATGCACAGAGGGGCCTTTAGATGCCATAGACTCCAATTTTGTGGCCCCTGGGATATTCCAATGCTTAATGGAGCGGTTACTCCAGGATATCCCAGGGGTAGTACCCTATTTTAATGACATCCTAGTATCTGCTGAAAATCTCCCACAATTAGTTGAATGCTTACGAGCTACAAAAAATTTAAAAAGCAGGACTCACTTTAAAACAAGAGAAATATAAACTGGCTGTTAAGGAAGTGGAGTTGTTGGGCTACAGGGTTGATGCCTCAGGTCTGCATCCAACCACTGCTAAAATTAAGGCTATCCAGGATGCCTCAGCTCCATGAAACAAACAAGAACTGCAGGCCTTTTTAGGTCTCCTCAATTTTTATAGTGTATTTTTGCCCCATAAGGCATCAGTGGCAGAGCCCTTACATAGGCTTCTGGATTCAAACAAACCTTGGCTGTGGGGATCTCACGAAGTTGCTGCCTTTAAAGCAGTTAAATAACTGCTGACATCAAACAGCATACTTCTACAGTACAATGACCACATGCTTCTAGCATTAGCCTTATGGCATAGGAGCAGTGCTAAGCCATAAATTACCAACAGGACTAGAGGCACCTATAGCCTATGTCTCATGTACAATTCCCAAACAGAAAGAAATTATGGGCAAGTTAATAAGGAAGCATTGGCTCTAGTCACGGTGGTTAAAATTAATACTTGTACGGACCACAAACCTTTGCTAGGCATGCTTGCAGGACACAAACAAATGCTACAAATACTATCACCAAGAATGACAAGGTGGACAGTATTCCTGGTCGCATATAATTACACCTTAGTACATCGGCCAGGACAATACCTTGCACATGCAGTTGCCCTGAGTAGATGCCCACTACCTGTGGCAGTAGAAGACCCTGCACCTGCTAATTCTGTGTTACTAATAGAGGATCTGCCTAGCCTCCTGACAGCAGCAGATGTGGCCAAGCACTCTGCCAAAGACAAAGACCAGTCCAGGGTCCTGGACTGGGTTAGAAGAGGCTGGCCCTCACATTCCTTGGGACCTGAATATAAACAATACAAAGCAAGGCAAAATGAATTGTCAACAATGAAAGGTTGTTTGCTCTGGGGACATAGGGTAATCATCCCTAAAACATTACGAAAACAAATCCCGACAACTTTACATGATAGCCACCCAGAATTCGTGCCCATGAAAGCTCTGGCAAGGAGCCACATATGGTGGCCAAACGTAGACCACGAAATAGGTGCCTGGGTTTCTGGTTGTACGTGATGCCAGGAATCAAGGGCAAACCCAGCTAAGGCTTCCCCCAAAGAATGGGACAAACCAAGAGCCCCCTGGTCTCGCCTCCACATAGACCTGGCAGGCCCTATTCAGGGACAAATTATTTTAGTTGGGGTGGATGCCTATTCTAAATGGGTTGAGGTCAAGCTGATGTCCTCCACTACTTCAGAAGCAATAATAAGAGCACTACAGGCCTTGTTTGCCACCCATGACACACCAGATACTCTGGTTTCTGATAACAGGCCCCAGCTAACCTCTGGCCCCTTTGAAGTATACCTGGCAGATTTGGGCATAAAATATATAATCTCTGCCCCCTTTCATCCTTCAACAAATGGATTGGCTGAGAGAGCCATACGTTCTGTTAAGGAAGCCCTGGCAAGATTAGGCCCAGGGGACTAGAACTCTAAAATTTCAAATTATCTCCTAATGCAGCATGCCACACCAAACCCAGAAACAAATTAGAGTCCTGCAAAATTGTTGATGGGGAGGAGAATAAAAACAAACCTGGACAAACTACATCCTACATATTCTCCAGACCTACCTAGGGACTCTACATTCAGCACCCGATCCTTCTAACCAGGGGACTCTGTATATGCCAGAAATTATTCAGGCCAACCCTTATGGCTGGCTGGGACTATCACAGAACTTGCAGGCCCGAGATCTTACAATTTAGTGCTGGAAGACGGACAATTGTGGCGGCACCACATTGACCAATTAAGGGGTCATTGGAGCCTAGGACACAATCACACACAACCAATAACAGAACACACAATCCAGATAAAAGTTTACTTTCAGATGGGCCTATTGGAACAAAGCCAGGAGACGAAGCGAGAGGCAATAACCAAAGCAAGGATGGCCTACCAGCAAAATGGGACTTTGTTCCAGCCATGCAGGCGGGAGGAGAGGAAGAAAAGCCTCCAACAGCGATTCCCGGGACATCTGCAGTGATTCCATCAAATGCAGCTACAGCCGAGAACCTTCAACGGTCCGAGAGACTCAGAAGAAGGCTTGCCTACCTACAAGACTACAAATGCTCCATCTAGTGGTGGAGGAGTGTTGCGTCCAGTCTACACTTCAGTCCGCAGCCAATGCAATCAATCTCGAACTCGCGAGACATTTTCTTTCGCAAAGGGTTCCTCCGGACATAAAGGCGAGGAATGCGATGGCTACGAGGGACAGATAAGAGGAGCATCTCGTGGTGGGCTGCAGTTTGTGGGTGGCAGGTGGGAGAGGAGATGGGGCTCAGCGTGGCTGCACGCAAGACGCTCACCTTAGCAGCTTTAGCTTTTTTCTGCTCCTCTCTTTCAGGCAGGCTTTGCAAAGTTTTTCTTTACATTGCAAGGGGTTTCCTTGCAAAGCCTGCCCATAAGACAGGAGCCGAAAAAGCCAAAGCTGCTACAGTTTGGGCACAATTTGGTGGTGACAGGGGTGGGGTGGGATGTGGCTGGACGCGAGAGGCTCACCATAGTAGCGCCTGGTTTCCCTCCGCTCCTGTCTTTTGATGAATGGTGAGGAACGCGATGGGGCTGGAAAGGTAAGACGCTTGTCTCAAGGCCCACCACCCCCACCTGCTACCCCAAAATTGCTTCGCTAAAGGGGGCGGGTGGCTAAACAAGGGACGGCAAGCTAAGCTTCCCTTGCCGTCTCTTCCCCTCCCCTCCCCGGGCATGGCAGGGGTCCTGCCCGTTACTTAGCATCACTAAAGGGGTAGGAGCCCTGCCATGCCTGGCAGAGGGGGGGTTGCCCACTGGGTGGGCACAACTTGGTAAGAGGTGCCAGGCAGCTGCTCTCTTGCAAGTGGGGCGGAAGTTTTTAGGCTAGGGGGAATGAATGGGAAGTGGGTGAGCGCCAAAAACACTGGGGGCGGGAGAGGCAGCTCCGGATCAGCTCAGCTGATCTGCGGGTCTGGTTTAAGGGGCCCAGCTGCCCCTGGCTGACCAGGGAAGGGCTGCCCGCTATGCTGGCCCCGCCCACCCCTTCAGGAGGGCTTATTTTCGGGGGAGAGCGTATATTTAC
>JANHFT010004696.1:0-12568 GCA_032467955.1 Pseudoxenodon macrops
GTGATTTTTTTAAAAAACAGAACGATGTCCAGTTGAGAAGAAAGCCTACACCTGCCTGTTCTATAGCCGGAAGGACGATGTCAGCTACGAATAATTTTCTCTGTCTTTGCACACTTGCGATAACCTTATGGAATTTCACCCGCTCAAACGGACTTGTAGCAAACTACTCAAAGAATTCCCTGCCTACTGTTCCCAAACATTTATCGACACAAACCACAGTTCTGGATCTGTCCGATAACAGCATATCTAAATTGGAAACCTCTAATTTCCGTTCCCTTCCCAACTTGCAAGTGCTAATTCTGTCTCACAATTCGATCAGAGAAATTGATTTGGGGTTTTTTCAGCACAACGGCGCCTTAGAGTACCTTGATGTATCTCACAACAGACTAAGGAACGTTTCTGATTTTCCTACTAAAAGCCTCAAGCATCTGGATCTCGCTTACAACGACTTTGCCGACATGCCACTCTTCACCCAGTTCACCAAAACAACAAAGCTGAAGTATTTTGGAATTAGTGTTAGAAAACTTTCGAGCGTCGACGCACTTGCGCATTTACAACTGGACACGCTGTTCCTGGGCTTGGAAGAACTTTATGACTACAGGGCTGGAAACCTTTTGGTGTTTAACGCGAAGACAGTTCGGATTGTGTTTCCTCAAAACGCAAAGGTCCGCATCCTCTCGGATCTGCGTTTCAACGGTACAGAAAGTTTAGAACTTTCCAAGATCCCACTGGAGCAAATGGAAGACTTCAGAACACTGGATGAAAAAAGCACGTTGCTAAATCTAACAATCATCGACACGAAATTCAGTTGGATAGACCTCATCAGTGTCTTTGAAACAGTGGGGAAATCCCGCATTAATCATTTAACCGTTTTGTATCCAACCATTACTGATTTCAATGCGGGATCTTTTAAAAATGTGACTCCCTCATCAAAAAGTTTAACCATCAAATATGTACTTCTTGATACAGCAACGTTTGACCAAAGCGTTGTGTACTCAACTTTTTCAAACATGAACATTGACAGCTTGACTATTTCTGATTCTGGCATGTTATATATATATTGTCCTGAACAACCCAGTAGATTTAAGTACTTAAATTTTAAAAACAACACAATAACTGACACAATATTAAATGGCTGCAAAAACTTAGCTATGCTACAGACACTCCTTTTACAAAAAAATAGACTTGAAGATCTTACCAAAGTGAGTTTAATGACAACTAGCATGACGTCTCTGAATTATATGGATATAAGTCAGAATCACTTGTACTACCAAGACAGTGGGATCAAATGCAACTGGGGTGAACATATAGCTAAACTGAATTTGTCATCCAACAAGTTAACAGATTCTGTTTTTAGATGTTTACCGCACAATATCCAAATGTTGGATTTACAAAGTAATCAGATTTCATCTGTGCCTAAAGAGATCACGGACCTGACTGCTTTAAAGGAGTTAAACTTAGCTTCTAACAGACTCAATGCTTTTCCCGGATGCGGCCATTTTAGTAACCTTCACGTGCTTAACGTGGAAAATAATTTCGTTCTTGACCAGTTTTCTGAATTCTTCCAGACCTGTCAGAATATTCGGAGATTAAACGGAGGAGGCAATCCCTTCGAGTGCCACTGTGAATTAAGGCAACTCATTAATCTTCAAAAACAAGAATCGGTGGCGTTAGTTGGCTGGCCTGATAGTTATATATGTGAATATCCCAGCGACTTGAGGGGAACGCTCTTAAAAGATTTCCATATTTCTGAACTTGACTGCAACGTGGCTCTCTTGATTACAGTCGTTTTAGCAGTCGCTCTGTTCGTAATTGCTGTCGTTGCCTTCTTCTGCATACGCTTCGACCTTCCCTGGTACTTAAAGATGATCTGCCGTTGGAGCCGAGTGAAACACCGGATATGGAAGTATAAATCGGAAGAGATCCCCGAGAGCATCCAATACCACGCATTTGTCTCTTACAGCGAGCATGATGCTAACTGGGTCAAAACTGAGCTAATCCCCAATCTGGAGAAGGAAGACGGGTCCTTAAGGATCTGCCAACACGAGAGGAACTTCATACCAGGGAAGAGCATCGTGGAGAACATCATCACCTGCATCGAGAGAAGTTACAAGTCCATCTTCGTGCTCTCTCCCAATTTCGTTCAGAGCGAATGGTGCCATTACGAGCTGTATTTTGCCCATCACAAGTTATTCAGCGAAAACGCCGACGGTTTAATTCTGATTTTGTTGGAGTCTATACCGGCTTACATCATTCCCGCCAGGTACTACAAACTCAAAGCTCTTATGGCCAAGAGGACCTACTTGGAATGGCCAGAAGACAAGAGGAAGCATGCATTTTTCTGGACTAATCTTAGAGCAGCTCTTCAGATTAAACTGTCCAACCCTGAAGAAATAAGAGAGATTTAGGTAAGCATGCTAACGATCAAGCACATTGGCGTTTATTGTTTTTTAATGATAGAAAAAAAATAGTTTTCGGCAGGGTAGTTACAAAAACCAAGTCCTCTTTTAGGGTGTGATTTAAAGAGAAGAGGGTAAATGTCTAACCCGACTTTATCCATACCAGTTTTATATATTTTTTAAAATGTTAAATTAATAAATGTCCCCCTTTCTAGTTCTTGCATTTCTGACATGAGATGACACAAGATCTATATCAGTTATCAGAAAATATCTAAGCGCTACTGGATAAAGGAGACAAATGTCATCTGAATCCTGACGTACAGTATATATTTGAAGACCCCAGAAATCATTTTTGCATGAGGGGTCCTTGACATTCTCTGGGCTTGGTGGTTTTCTTACAGGTGTTTCATGACCTAACTAGGTAACATCATCAGTGCTAGATGGAGATGGAGTTGGAGGAGGAGGAGAAGGAGGAGGAGAATGACTGTGAGGTCCTTGGTGCTCTCTGAGCTTGATGGCTTTTTTGTAGACATTTCATGACCCAGCTAGATAACATCATCAGTACTAGAAGGAGTTGGAGGAGGAGGAGAAGGAGGAGGAGGAGGAGGAGAAGGACTGTGAGGTCCTTGGTGCTCTCTGAGCTTGGTGGCTTTCTTGCACACATTTCATGACCCAACTAGGTAACATCAACAGTGCTAGAAGGGAGTGGGTCTTTTAACTCCCTTGTAGCACTGATGGTGTTACCTAGTTTGATAATGAAACGCCTACAGTAAAATCACCAAGGTCAGAGAGCACCAAGATTGAACAGTTCAACCCTCAGCTACAAATATTCTCCTCCATCAGTATTACTTCCGCGTGTCATTTCACTGGTATGGAACAGACATCTTTTAAACATGCACACATAAATCAGGCAACTAATATTACGATATATTACAGCATTTGTATGTCTTAAAATTTCTCTATCTATTTTCCTGCTTTCCAGGTATACAAACTCATCTAGTTTTGTTTTTTGTTTTTTGCTACTTTTGGCTATTTATAATCCTGTGCTCCATTTTTCCCCCTCATCAAACACAGCTAACTTGGTATTTGATGCACTAATTTTCATATGTGTATTTGTTGCATTGTGGAATCCAACACGGGGAAACAGTCACTTGAGTAGCCAGGAATATGGTGTCATCTGCATCCAAAATTACAGATGCATTCGCATTCCTACTTCTAACACCAGCGCAAACATTCCTTATATATTTCTCGATAATTACATTAAATTACCTAAGGGGCATTGCTCAGGGTCAAAGCATTCACTAAACATTGCACTTATTCTCGTGCATTCTTTATCTGAGCCATAAACTGCTCTTATAACAGAATAATAGAGTGGGAAGGGACCTTGGAGGTCTTCTAGTCCAACCCCATATCAAGGAGGAGACTCTATACCATTCAGGGCAAATGGCTGTCCAATTCCTTCTTAATAACCTCCAGTAATGGAGCACCCACAACTTCTGGAGGCAAGTTGTTCCACTGATTAATTGTTCTAACTATCAGGAAATTTCTTCTTAGGTCTAGTTTGCTTCTCTCCTTGAGTCGTTTCCATCCGTTGCTTCTTGTCCTACTTCTTGACCTCTTCATTGTGGCAGCCCCTCAAATATTTGAACACTGCTATCATGTCATCCTTAGTCCTTCTTTTCATTAAACTAAACCAGGGGTCTGCAGCCTTAAACACTCAAAGAGCCATTTGGACCACAGAAAACAAAACACAACAAAACCCCGGTGGGCGTGGCCAACTCGATGTCACTCCCTCCCACCCAATCACATGATCCCCCCCAGCCACGCCTACCTAGATTTTGTGCTTCCTGGTGTTTTCTTTTCTGTGGAAAACAAATCTCTCTCTCTCTTTCTCTCTCCTTTCTCTCTCTCTCCTTCTCATCTCTTTCTCTCTCTTAAGATCCGCCCCCCCACCGCCAATAGGGTGACAAAACTTATTTGCCAGTGGCCACAGCAAATTCCACAATGAAGGCGGAATTCTGTTGCTCCCGTTCTAAGGCTCCGCCGATCACCACCACCTCCGCGACAGGGCGACAGCTCTTTCATCCCTGCCGCGACAGGGCCCACAGGGAGCCGCAGCAGAGGAGCGAAAGAGCCGCATGCGGCTCCGGAGCCACAGGTTGCAGACACCCGAACTAGACATACCCAATTTCCAGCAATCCTTCTTTATATGCTTTAGCCAGTGGTGGGATTCAGCCAGTTTGCATCACTTCGGGAGAAGCGGTTGTTAACTTTCTTAGCACTTTGGAGAACTGGTTGTTGGAAGAAATCATTAGGGCAGAGAACCGGTTGTTAAATTATCCCACCACTGCCATAAGCTCTACTGAGATCTCTGAAAGAACAAATATAGGGAAGGGGAAAAAATTAGAATATCCTATGCATTTGCATGCATTGATTGAACCTGCATTTAACCACGATGTGTTGTAGAAAGAAAATGAGAAATGCATTATCACTCACTGATATAGATAATCCTCAACTAACAACCAGAATTGGGACCAGAATTTCCATTGCTAAGCAGGGCAGTTATTGACGGAGGCATGTCCCATTTTACAACCAGTTAGTTTTGCCACAGCTGTGAAGTAAATCATTGCAGATGTTAAGTGCATCTTGCCAGCTGGAAAGGTCTCAAATAGTGATCACATGACTCCAGAATGCTGCAACTATTGATTGTAAATACATGCTAGTTGTCAAATTTGATTGCTTGATGGTTAGGGATGGCTATCATAATCTTAAATGCGAGGACTGATTGTAAGTCACCTTTTTTTTTAGTGCTGTTATAAGTTTGAGCAATTGCTAAATGAATGATTTGTAAGTCGAGGACTATTTGTGTTTCAAAATGTCAATTCTCCACATTGAGATATTGATTAGGGATGCTAGGCATTGTAGTTGAGGAACATCACTCTTTTATGATTCTTTTTGTCAAAAGATGAGCCACGGTGGCGCGGTGGTGAGAGTGCAGTACTGCAGGCTACTTCTGCTGCCTGCCGGCTGCCTGCAATTTGGCAAGTCAAATCTCATCAGGCTCAAGGTTGACTCAGCCTTCCATCCTTCCGAGGTGGGTAAAATGAAGACCCAGACCGTTGGGGGTAATATGCTGATTCTGTAAACCGCTTAGTAAAAGCACTGTGAAGTGGTATATAAGTTTAAGTGATATTGATATTGATATTACAAGTTGCTTTGTGGCCTCCTCTCTTTTTCCAGTAAATAGCTGCCAGGTTGGGTGGTTTCAAGGCATTCAAAATCCCATAGCATGATCCAAAGCCGCTACTCTTTCCTGCAGTACTTACTAAAGAAAGAAGGTCTCCGTCTTCTTTCTCAGGAGAAGGTTGAGAGAGACTATAAAGTAATGTGGTTGCTATACTTCATTCTCAGAAGCAAAGGACCCATGAAGATTCATGAAGCATCTTCAAGGGAACGCTTCACTCAAACTTTGATTGAAGCAAATCACCCCTTTGGAGAGCCCTAAGGCCTGAGCTCATGTTCACCATGGTGTTCTTCTAATAAAGCCATAAAAATCAAAAGGGTCTCATAGGTAATCTTGTCAAGCCACCACAATGCACTTGATATACCTAGACATAATGGAGAAACAATATTTTTCAGGAGATCCTTTTTAAAAAAAATGAGAACTTGGAAAAGGAAAAAATATATCCACACCAACACAGATAAACATCTATGCCAGTTGTCAGGAGACAAAACAGTGCAAATTTCGTGTACATCACACACATGTTTTGATATATGGCAAAGGGAAAAGATCCTAAATGCTCTGTTTAAAAGGTTGTCAACATTTGTTTTCATCAGAGCTTGGATCCCAAAATTAAACGTTTCCAAGAAAATTGAGGAGGTGGGGAAAAGGGATAGTCATGTCAAGATCAGAGATTTCAAAGATTTGTTTCAAAGATTTGTTTGGGGACCAAACAGACGACTTGTAGACTCTTTTTCAGTTTTTTATTATTATATTATTTTGCCATTTTGTCTATAAATACATTTCTGACCATTTACACAGCTCCATCTTCAGTATCCAGTTGGACAAGAAGACCTGCAAAGCAGGGATGGGTTCTAAATTTACCTTGCCAGTGGTTCTCTGCCTTCTGTGCTGTGTGGGCGTGCCTTGCACGCGCGCCCCCCCCATGCACGCGTGCATGCGCAGTAAAAAAACCAAAAAAATTCAAGGAAAAAAAGGCCAAAAACAAGATGGTGACGCATGCGCAGTGCCGGAAACTTGGTTTCTGCGCATGCACAGAAGAAGAAAAAATCTGAAAAAAACAATTTTTTTCCCCAAAACAAATTCCCGAAAAAAGATGTTGGTGCCCACGGAGCAACAGAACAGGCTCCGTTATGTCACCAGCGGCCTACTACCTACTCGGTAGAACCGGTCCGAACCGGTAAGAACCCACCTCTGCTCCAAAGTCCCTTTAAGCCCTATGATTCCATCATTCTATTCCAGCTAATGATGGACAAAGCCCATGATGATGTCTTCAGAATGGATAATGGGTGCTACCTTGAACCATCTGGAGAAACGACTAGATTGATACCATTTTTTTTTTAAACTAGGAATGTCAAAAATGTACATAACATGAAGAAAAGATATGCTGAAAACAGAAATGTCTTGGAATTAAATATGAAATGATTTGATAATGTTTAGCATTCCAATATACAAACATACATGACTGTGTATGGGTGAATTATGTCTGATTACTTCAACCTCAGAGGTTTTGCTTCCTCCTTTCCACAAATGATTCCTTGATCACTTCTGAATTTCTTTTGTTCTGCCTCTTTGTCAAAGTCAGAAACCTTCCTTCAGTTGTAATCTGGACTGGTGAATTTTTTTAACTGCCAATAGCAAATGGAATAATTCTTTGCAAGTTTTTAACTCATTTGATATTGCAGATGAACTTTGACTTTTCCCCCCAGAAAATAAGTCCAAATGCAACTCTAAAGTTTAGGGTGCCAAATAATGATCTTAAAATAACTACTAATAAGGAGGGAAAATCTTAATGGTAAAAATATTGGGACAATGAAACCAATGATTAAGATACAGTAAATGGGGCAGCCCCCTTCACTGATTGGTCCCAAGGAAAATCTGGACAGCATCTGTCATACAGTAGATGCTTCAAGTTGGATTTCTAAATTGAGCAAGTGGTTGGACTTGGAAGGAGAAGGAGGAGGAGGAGAAGGAGAAGGAGAAGGAGAAGGAGAAGGAGAAGGAGAAGGAGAAGGAGAAGGAGATATCTATTCAGTCCAACTCTTGGCAATTCTGTAGGCCAGGTCTCTCCACATCTTCCGATCTTGGACTGCTTCATTAAGTTGTTCTATGCTTTGGCTGTTGCCACCTTTGATATTGACTCCAATTCTAAGCCATCATAAAGGATAAATCACTTGGTCAGACTAAAGCTCCATAGCCTTGGCCTATCTGGTTGCATAAGGACACATCAATTGTTTCTCTTTTTTAAAACACAAATTGATTGATTGATTGATTGATTGATTGACCATATGCCTTCAAATTGACATTGACTCTTCGATAGATTTTTCTCCAGGATAATCTGCCTTTAGATCTTTAGATCTTCCAATGATGCGTTCATTGTCTTTTTATATACTGATAGCACATGCACCAAAGACAAATTCCTTGTGTGTCCAATCACACTTGGCCAATAAAGAATTCTATTCTATTCTATTCTAGTTCAAAAGATTCTGCATGTGCTTAGGGTACTCTCACTGCTGCAGATCCTTGAAATTGTCTGATAGGTTGATTTGACACTATTCCCCACTCCCTCTCAAGGAGACCCGAAACGGCTTTCAGAATAGAGTAGGGCAGTGTTGGCGAACCTTTTCTGCACCGAGTGCCAAAAAGGGGAGTATTTGCATGTGCGTGCGTGCCGGTAAGCGGAAGAGCAGATAATCTTCTGGTTTCTGGTGCACGCATGCACACCTGGTCTTCTGGTTTCAAGTGTGCATGTGTGTAGAAGACCAGCTGTCCGATGCACATGCGGAGGCTCCGCTTGGCCTTTCTGGGATCCTTGTGCCTCCCTGTCTGCCCCCTTGGTCCCCGTCGGGGTGGCAGGACATCCCCATGGACCACCCGGTTCCGCAGCCCTGGACAGGGAGAGAAAGTTGGGCGTGGAATGCCGCCTCCCTCCACTGAAAAGCCGGAGCTCCTTTCTGGCCTCAGAGGTAAGGGGAGTCAGCGTTCCCGGGGCTTGGGTTGGGGGGGGGGTAGCAGGCGGGAGAGCTTTGCCCCAAATCTGGCTGGAATGAAATGCCCCCCCACAGCCCACCATCGAGAATAAGCCAGTGCAGCTGCCGCCTTCCCAGCCAGTAGGCCTCTTAACCCTTGGCGGTTTCTCCATTTGTGAGGTGCTGCGCTCTCCTCTGGCCCTTCTGGTGCAGCTCCCCTCCGTGACCGTGGCTCCTCCTCCTTTTCCTCCTGGCTGCTCCAGCATCCCGGCCAGAAGCAGCAGCATGAGAACCGCCACTCCCTTGCCCATGGTGGTGGCAGGAGCAGCGGGCGGGTAGGCCAGATGCCCAGCCAGCAAATGCTGCCCTGTGCGCCCGAGCCGGCCAAGGGCTCCAGATCACAGATGTGCATCAGTGCTGTGGGCTAGAGGGCTGGGACCACATAAGAAGCCTGGTTGGGTGGGGAGGAAGGGAAGCCCCAGCCTACCCGGTCTGGCTCGCAGCTCTGCTCCCCTTGCTCTTCCGGGTTCCAGCATGCTGGCCACCTGGTCTTCACGTGCGCAGGAGCACTGGAAGAGCAGCTGCCCAGTACGCATGCACGCGTTGTGAAGATGACTTTCTGGTTTCCGGTGCACTCATGCGCACTAGCCAGCTGGTCTTCGTGCACCATGCATGCCAGAAACTAGAAGACCACATGAACCATGCGCATGCACATGCGCATGCCAGAAACCAGAGGATCATTTTCCCAGCACCCACATGCGCACCGGGCGGCTGCTCTTTTGGTTTCTGGTGCTCCCGTGTGTGTGAAGAGAAGAGCAACGGGCGATGGCTCACGTGCCCAGAGAGATGGCTCTGTGTACCACTTCTGGCACGTGTGCCATAGGTTCGCCAGCACAGGAGTAGGGTTTTACAAGTCCTGTGAATGTCTAATGCTGCTCCCCATACTTTCCTCCGCAACCCCTATTGCTGCTTCAAGCAACGGTGGCCAGGGTCAAGGTGGGGCTATAAGAAGGACCTTCTCGAGCTGCACTTTGATTGGTAGGAAATGGCTTGGCTTCTCATGGGGAACCTTGTTAATATTTTGCAGATCAACAGCTCACGTACATGGTATTTAGTTGCAGTGTTGCTAAATGTGATCTCAACGGCTTTAGTGGTGGCTGAAGGGTTTGCAATTTGGTTTGTTATCCTTGGAATCCAAAAGCCAGAGAAGGGAAGGCCAGGCTGTAACCCACTCATATGATTTGCCAAATATTTTCAGTAAGGGTAATTATGCATGACTAGCTTTTCCTAATTGCCGGTATGTGTCTTCTAATTACCTGATAACAATTGACAGTCCTTCAACATGCAATGGCAAGGCCACTGTGTTGATGATGCAAATGCCACAATTATAGGTCCATATCAACCCCTAAATTACACATCACTTTTTCTGGACTGGGTCTGGATGTTCATTGTTTCTTCCATGCAAGGTATTCTGTGTCTTCTCCAGATATGAACATTCAAGACATTTTTGGCAATAGAAAAAGCAGCAAAGCTACCAAGCAAGTAGCCTTCTCTTGAAGAGGAAGAAAGTGGCAATGTTGCAATGTCCTCCAACTGTACAATTACTGTGGATATAAAAAGTCTAGACATCTCTGTTAAAAAGCCGATTTTTGAGATGTAAAAAAATCAGACCAAGAGAAATCAATTCAGAATGTTTTCCACTTTTAATACAACATATAGGGAAGCTCAAACTGCCCAAGGAGCTGCTGATATAGTTCTACAGCAGAATTATTGAGTCTGTCATCTGCACCTTCATAACTGTCTGGTTTGGTTCTGCAAACCAACAAGACAGATACAGACTTCAGAGAATAATCAGAACTGCAGAAAAAATAATTACTACCAACCTGCCTTCCATTGAGGACCTGTACACTGCATGAGTCAAAAAGAGGGCCGTGAAAATATTTACAGACCCCTCGCATCCTGGATATAGATTGTTTCAACTCCTACCCTCAAAACGATGCTATAGAGCACTGCACAAGACAACTAGACACAAGAACAGTTTTTTTTCCTGAATGCCATCACTCTGCTAAACAAATAATTCCCTCACCACTGTCAATGAGGAAGTCAGATTCACTTAACAACCCTGTGCCTAACTTAACAACTGCAGGGATTCACTTAACAACAATGTCAAGAAAGGTTTTTAAATGGGTCAAGATTCATTTCACAACAGTTTCATTTAGCAACAGAAATTTGGGGCTCAGTTGTAGCCATAAGTCAAGGACTAACTGTACAAATAAGGCTTGAAATTCAAGCATTTTAACAGATTAAGAAAACTGGGGAAACATTCCTTCCTAAGACATACATGCTGAGGTTTCCTCCAGTTCTCACCAACCATGAGAACAGTGGATAATTTATTTAGTTCTTATAAGCAAAAATCAAAGGCAAATCTCTCCATCCCAGGTTTCTTCCTGATTCAATATGCTTCCCTCTATTCAAGTCATTCTAATGCAATCACTGTTATTCAAATCTCAGTCTAGTAATTAAGCAAATTGCTTTAGATAGGAAAATCTGATAAAAAATATCTACTCTCTAATCTCCAATAAAGCAAAATTTGATTAAAAACAAAGGCAGGTCTCAAAACTCCTTGCCGACTATGGAAATTAACCTCTCGGCACCTTGCGATATAATAATGTGCCTGACTTTGTGAAAGGCCTGTGTGCTTCCTCTTCATATAATATTTTTCCCCTTCTGTGTTTTTGCTTAATCACTCCTTGGAAAGATCAAAAACGTATTTTATTAGTTTTATTTGGTGCCTGTGATGTGTAAAGGCACTAGTGAATTATGAAACATGCAGCTCTATGATAATGAAGACTTCAGCACTCCAGAAACGGCTGCATGGTTTGATAATGGCATTTTGCAAGTGGTTCTTTTGCCTCTTGTTAGCCAACCAAACCCTGTTCAAAGTCAAACTCATTGGGATAAAAAGCTATTTCATGGTTGACGTTGACAATTGTCCACAACATCCATAATCTGTCAGGTCCCAGATATTTCTACTGGGATGCTGGCATTTTGGTGGGAGGAAGGGTGGTGGAATGGAGTGGTCTGCATATGAAGTCTCTGTTTCTGTTTCCTGCATTACTATGTTAATTTCTATATGAAGTCTCTGTTTCTGTTTCCCTGCAATGATGTAGTGTGGGAGAAGCTTCAGTTCTTGCCTAGATCTCCTGTTATCACAAACCTTCCAATAAAAGCTCCTTTTGGAACCACTGCAGTTTCAAGAGTCCTGTTTTCCTAGGAAGATTGGAGAGGCAAGACCTTACATAATCTCTAATTATTTCCTTTCATATACTGGGTTTGAGAGGGGAGAAGCTATTGTCCATTGTGCTAAAATATTCCCTATTTTGGGAGTGGGGCAGAAATTCATCTTATCAGGATCAAAAGTCAAAAGAAGCAATGGCAATAAAACCACAATTAAATATTATGGAATATCCTTCACTGTGGAAGGAATTGGAAGGATAGGTTTCCAAGCTGAAATGGGATATGATGGAGCCACGCTATTGATCTCCATTTAAATTAGAGCTGACCAGTCATTATTTATTTGTGAGTGGGTGATCAGAAGCTTTTTTGGTCCCTGGACTCATCCCAGATTAAATAAAACTGGGGAGATGGAGTGGAGGAAAGAGAGAGACAGAAATAAAAGGGCTAAGAATATCAGAATGCCTGAAAGATGATACTTTTAGCTTCCTCTTAGAAATAAGGACTTGGAAATTGGGAGTGTTGGTTGAAGGCATGGGAAATGCTTTCTGAAGACCCAAGTTCTTTTTAAAAAAGGACCCATTTGGATAGTCAATCTTCAAGACATCAGAACAGCAACTTAGTGAATAATTTATATAATCTAAAGCAGGGGTCTCCAACCTTGACAACTTTAAGACTTGTAGACTTCAACTCCCAGAGTTCCTCAGCCAGCTTTGCTTTGCTGG
>JANHFT010004696.1:12668-25394 GCA_032467955.1 Pseudoxenodon macrops
TAACTGTCAGGAAATTTCTCCTTAGTTCTAGCTTGCTTCTCTCCTTGATTAGTTTCCATCCATTGCTTCTTGTCCTGTTTTTAAATGCTTTGGAGAATAAGTTGACTCTCTTTTCTTTGTGGCAGCCCCTTAGATATTGAAACACTATCATGTCACCCCTAGTCCTTGTTTTCAGCAACTAAACATACCCAATTCCAGCAACATTCTTTATATCTTTTAGCTTCCAGTCCTCTAATCATCTTTGTTTCTCTTCTCTGTACTCTTTCTAGCGTCTCAACATTTTTTTAACATCATGGCGATCAAAACTGGATGCAGTATTCCAAGTGTGGTCTTGCCAAACACGTCATGTGATCTTGATTCTATCCCTCTGTCAATACAGCCTGTGTTGGCTATTTTGGCAGCTGCAACACACTGCTGGCTCATATTGACGTGATTGTCTACTAGGACCCCAAGATCCCTGTCACAATTACTATTATTGAGCCAGGTACAACCTATGTTATGCCTGTGCGTTTGGTTTTTCTTGCCCAAGTATAGAACCTTACTTTTTTCACCACTGAATTTCATTTTGTTAGATAGGGCCAATGCTGAAGTCTGTCAAGATCCTTCTGTATCTGGAGTGTTGGTTACTCCTGCCAGCTTGGTGTCATCTGCAAATTTGATGAGTTCCCTATCTATGCCCTCATCTAAATCGTTGATGAAGATATTGAAGAGTACTGGGCCTAAGACAGCCTTGGAATACCCCACTGCATACTTCTCTAGATGCAGTTCCATTAGCACTACAGGTTAAGTGAGGTTGAGTGCAGTACTGTAGTACTGCAATGATTATTGTTGCAACTATGTAGGCCTTCCCATTCTTTCCATTTAAAGGCCTTTTAAAACAAAATAAGAAAATTTGGTGCAAGTTTATATTTAGCATAAACTTGCTAGCCAAGAATATTGTTGTGGCCCGTCAGTGGCCAGCAGAGCTGGCAGCAGAGACAGACAGCGAGGAGATTGGGTAGGAACATGGGCCAGTCCTGGGGGCTGAGAAAAGTTTGGACGAGGGCTCTGCGTCGGAGGCAGAGAGGGAGCTAGACAGCAGTGAGGCAGAGGAACAGCTGGAGCCTGTTCCCAGTGTACGCATGTGCAGAGCTGCCAGAAGATAAGAACAAATAAGAAAGCAGGGTCGACTTGGGTGTAAAGCCACACCTTGGAGGTGATTGACCCCTCCCATAGGAAACAAAAGAGGAGCGAATGGGGAGTGTGCTTTTGAAGGAAACAATTTGGTCGGTCGGTCGTTTCAAGAGTGGAAAGTTCTTTCATGACTCTAAGAGACTCTGTGCCAAGTTTTGCCTTGCCATGCGTTTGGAAACTAGTTATCTGGCATATCTGGATAAGGTCTGGATTGATAAATATTCCTCTGAAAGACTGTGTCAGCGTTCCAAATATCATCCAGAACTAAATCAGACTCCAAGGCAAAGCATCCCTCAAAGTTCCAATTTATTAAGAGAGACATATTGGGCACATCCGTGAAAACCCGAATCTGAAGATTCCCAGTTGAAAGTTCAAGATTTTGCCCTCACATCCACAGGTCCATCATATGGTCCATATCATTCACTGCCAAGCTGGCAACTTCACCCATCCAATTCCGGTCAGGTGCAGAGACAAAAGATGACCTTGGTTTTCTAGAAAGAATTTTGTTACGGCTACATAACTCCAACTCCATACAATCCCCTCTCCCATTTTCCCCACAATAGAAAATGGCATAGTAGAATAATAGAAAGCGTGGCAGGCCAAAGATCCAACAGAAATATGGTTGTAGGCCTGACAGTGGGTTTCATATATTTTTACCACCGGTTCGCCCCCGCGTGCACACACTCGCTTCACCCACGCCTTCCGCGCATGCGCTTTGATCGCGTATGTGACTTCCGCATGAGCGGCCGCCCTCGAAAACGTGGATAAGTAGGACGGCATAGCGCAGGGGCAGGTGGGCGAGCCCATCTGCAGTTGCCACTACCGGTTAAGCAGAATCAGTGCGAACCGGCTGAATAATCACCATACCACCACTGGCCATAACTCTGAAGCGTATTCATTGGCCCTGAAATATTTGTGGTAAAAGTCCCACGATGTGTGTGTGTGTGTGTTTTAAAAATGTTTTAAAACAAACAAATGAAAAATAAGCCAGGGAATTGAACTTTTTTAAGAAAACAAAAACCAAGCGGATGGTTTGCTAAGAAACCCGGAGATGGCGTGGTGTTCCAGGATGCCCCTTAGGCAGGCCTGAAAGTACACACCAGTAGCCGAATCGGTGCCAAACAGGAATTGGTGTGAGAAGTTTGCTGCCGGCTCTTGGAAAGCGCGTGAGTGAGAGAGACGGTGACTGACAGATCGTTGGTGTTTGGTTTTCCCCCCCAAATGTATATACTTCCATTGCAGTGAGATTCATCTGCAAAGAGTCAGCCACGCATCAAAAAATGGAGTCAGTTGTTAGTCTGAATGGACCAGAAGCCAGAGTATTTTTTTTTATTTTTTTGGGGGGGAAAAAGGACCAGACTCCATCAAGCACCTGAAAAATATCAAGGAGAGAAGCAACTTAGAACTAAGGAGAAATTTCCTGACAGTTAGAACAATTTAATCAGTGGAACAATTTGCCTCCAGAAGTTCTGAATGCTCCAACAATGGAAGTTTTTAAGAAGATGTTAGATAACCATTTATCTGAAGTGGTGTAGGTTTTCCTGCCTAGGCAGGGGCTTGGACTAGAAGACCTCCAAGGTCCCTTCCAATTCTATTCTATTCTATTCTATTCTATTCTATTCTATTCTATTCTATATACTCCTCCTCCCTTCACTCTTTCTCTTCATTCTCCTTACAGGTACGGAAACATTAAAAAAAACTGATGTTAGAGAAATTTTGTTAGAGATGTTAGTTTTCTTTTTATTATTTTTAATTATTGATTGATTTGCAAGCATGTTATTTTTATTTATTGTTTATGTTATTATCATCCTTGTATTTATTTTTATTTTGTTGTTTAAAAAATATTACCTGGGCCTAAGAGGGAGAGACTGGCCCAGTAGTGGGACTCAATTTTTTTTAAACTACCGGTTCTGTGGGTGTTGCTTGGTGGGTGTGGTGTGGCTTGGTGGGCGTGGCAGGGGAAGGTTACTGCAAAATCTCCATTCCCTCCCAATCAGCTGAGACTCGGGAGGTGGAGAATAGATGGGGGCGGGGCCAGTCAGAGGTGGTATTTACCGGTTCTCCGAACTGCTGAAAAGGTCCGCTACCGGTTCTCCAGAACTGGTCAGAACCTGCTGAAACCCACCTCTGGACTGGCCCAAAGTCACCCGGTTGGTTTTGGGCCCCAAGGCAGCCCCAAAATTCACAGTCTCCACAATTTTTACCCTGCTGCTTTTAACCACTGAACCAAATTATCTTTCCTCCCTTTATTTTATCTTAATTAACATTTTCACAATAAATCTATTGGTTAGGTGTCAGCGTTCTTGGAAAACTGTTCTTGCAGTCTTTTGCCCAGAAAGGAATCTCAGAGGCGGTGCAGAAAGCAAAGTAAGGCAGAAATATTACTTTTTGCGGTTTTAAGAAATGCTACTTCTCTTTCATGTTGTCTAAAAACTGTGTTTTACGTTTTTTTTTTACAATTCCACTGCATTCTAGTATTTTTTTAAAAATAAATACCGCAGTCAATCTAGATGTTCCTGATTTTGCAACTGACAGGAATTGGTTTCCTAGAGAAAGAATGTTATATTGGTCTATTTTAAACTTCCTTTTACATTATTTCCACTTTCCTATCCTGTCACAATGATCTGTACTGCACTTTTGTCTTCTGAGTATTAAATACCCCATTTAATTTTGCAACATTTGTAAACTAGATGAATATTTTCTTCATCAAACGAGCCACGGAAACACAGGGAATTAACACTTGATTAACCCTTTGGACAATCCATTCAAAGCTGCATGCCAATTCAACAGGGAACTGTTAATAAGCAAGTTTAAAGCCAATTGTACAATTAGTCCTCGACTTACAACAGTTCATTTAGTGACCAGTTACAGTGGAACAGAAAAAAAGTAACCTATGAACATTTTTCACACTCACGACTGTTGGGGCACCCCCAGGCTTACACAATCAAAATTCAGCTGCTTGACAACTGACTCATATTTACGATGGTTGCAGTGTCTCTTTTGCGACCTTCTGACAAGCAAAGTCAAGGAGGAAGCCAGATTCACTTAACAACCGTGTTACTAGCTTAACAACTGCAGTGTTTCACTCAATAACTGTGGCGAGAAAGGTCGTAAAATGGGGCAAAACTCACTTAACAAATGTCTCCACAGAAAGTTTAGGCTCAATGGTGGTTGTAAGTCAAAGATTGGACTGTGGACCCATCTCCTTCCCTGGAGCTCTTCAAGGAGATGGTCTTGCCCTGAGCGGAGACCCTCTGAGGCCATCTAGTCTAGCTCTCTGCTCAGGGCCTTATTTAGGTCTTGCCCTGATCGGAGAGCTGGACTAGATGGCCTCAGAGACCCCTTTCCAACTCTAATAGCCTGAATTGTAGATGGCAAGCTCTTGGCTTTAACTCTCAGATCTAGGCTGCAACCCAGAGAATGGCCGCTAGATGGCAGCACAGACTCTCGTTTTTCTCTCGTTTTGCCGCCCCCTATTGATCCTTCGTGGTTTTGCATTCAGGTTTGGTAGTTCTACTTCGCTCAAGAATGGAGGGCTTTTTCCCCATAACTCTCCACCAAGACGAAGCAAACGCAAACATGTCAGATGATATAAATGCCTTATAAACAAGCCCCTTCCCACTTCAAAGTCCAAACCCTCCTCTTCCCCATTTCCAGATTAAAGATCAATGTCCCTTTAAGAGCTCGAAGTGAGGGGCGTGGCCAAGGGGTCCAACGAATCCGCAGAGAGGCAGAGAGAGGGACCCTAGTGGGTTGATGTCAGACTCCATGCGCATGCGTCGCCTTTTCTAGCCAACGTTTCTTTGCTCATGCGTCTTTTTTTTAATTTCCCCCCTCAGGGGAAGACGGCCGGCTGGGACAACCCTCCCACCGCTTTCCCTAGGCGCATGCGCACTTCTTCCAGCAGGGGCGAAATGGGGGGAGGGAAGCGGGCAAAGTCCAGACGGGTAAAAAGCGCCGCGGCGGCTATGCGCATGCGCTTCCGAGCGCTTGCTGGCGGTGCTAAGCGCCGGCCGCGCCGCCGCCGCTTTGCGCAGGCGCCACGGGCCGGCGAACCTCGGGATTGGCTGGGGCGGCCTCATCACGTGACGGCGGCGGCTCTTCTCCTTTCTCTGCACCCCCCTCCCTCCCTCCACCTGTCCCCGGCGCGTTGGACGCTGGAAGCCAAGATGGCGGCGGAGCTGGTGGAGGCGAAAGTGAGTGAGTGAAAAGAGGCGGAAGGGACGGGGAAGGAGGCGGGCAGCGGGCCGAAAAAAGGGCGCCTTCCCTTCGCCCCCGGGGGTCGTGCGTGGGGAGGCCCGCTGCGTCTTTCTGTCAGAGCCCCCCCCCACAGAGGAGGGTCGGGGGCGTGGCCAAAGGGGAGGGGCCTTCTTCCCGGCCGCCGCAGGCCCCGCCCCTTGACCCCGAGGGAGGCAAGGCCCCCCCCTCAGGAGCCACCGCTGACCCCTCTTTCTCCCCCCTCCCTTCCTCCACCATCACCCCTGCATCCTGCTCCTCTGGGCACGGACCCCCTGGCAGGACCCTCCCCACTTTTCCAAAGGGGCTCAGTGCAAACCGCCCCTCCCGTCCTCCCCGAGGGCGCTCAGGGGGTCTCAGGAAACTTGGGAGACAAGTGTGGGAAAGGTCTCTGGGGTTCGAGGATCGAGGGGGCACCTCAAGGGGGCACAGCATGGGGTGCCATTGGAGAGAGAGGGATAGCCGGCCCTATAAGGATGAATCTGGGGGTCCCAGGAGGGGGACCCTCCGGAGGTGACTGGGTCAGGTGCCTCAGACGTGCTCTGGTGTGTATCTGCATGTGTGCGTGCATGCGTGGTTGTATACATACAAGATGTTGGACAACCATTTGTCTGAAGTGGTGTAGGGTTTCCTGCCTTGGCAGGGGGGTTGGACTAGAAGACCTCCAAGGTCCCTTCCAACTCTGTTATTCTGTTCTGTTCTGTTCAAGATTCTTTGTATTGATGTGGCCAAATATGTGCCAGGATTTGGGGGTGGGAGAAACAGATTTATACTATTTGCAGTTTGATTAAGGTGTTTGGCTGGACCGCAGGAAAACTAAGGATGCAAAATACTACAGGTATTTTGTAGTATATGTTGTAGTATCAACGTACGACCATTTAGCCCCAAAAGTGACTTTTTTTTGCCTCTTTCACTGAAATGGACAATGCCTTCTTTCTCTTAGAGCAAGGACAATTAGAAGCACATACAGGTAACCTTCAATTTGCAATGATTCATTTAGTGACCGTTCAAATTTACGACGGCGCAGAAGTGACTTTGGATTGCTTTTTCCCCCACACTTCCAACTGTTGCAGCCTCCACGCGATCACATGATCAAAATTCGGATGCTTGGTAACAGACTCATACTTATGACGGTTGCAGTGTCCCAGAGTCAACGGGGGAAGCCAGATTCACTCAACCACCGCATTGCTAACTTAATAACCACCGTGATTTACTTAACAACGGTGGCAAGGACGATCCCAAAGCTCACTCAACAATTGTCTTGCTTAGCAACAGAAATTGTGGGCTGAAGTGTGGTCATAAGTCGAAGATCACCTCTGCATGCCTTCCACAATTTTTTCAAATTCTTGGCATATTAATAAAGCGCACGGTAAGAACTAATTGCATAAATTCAATTGCCAGAAAGAATCCTTTGCTCGCCCTTGCTTTGAAGTATCAAATACATTGAATTTTCCGTCAAGCTCTCACTCGCCCATTCAGTTGCACGCCAATGAAATGCAATTCTACTCAACTGCAGGTCAAACTTCACCATTCCTGACCTTCCCAGTTAGCTTTCGATAAGCTAAGTTCACGGGGGGAAGTCGGGATTCGTTTAATGAACCCATGGTTCACTTAACAAATGCAATGATTCACTTAACAAATCGGACGCAACGTCCTTAAGAAGTTAGGAAGATTGCTAGGCCTTGCTTAGCAATGTAAATTCTTCTTCCAGTTGCGGTCGAGGGCTACCTTATAACCTACTTCTTGTGAGAATCACATTTCAGAAATATCAAAAATGTGGGGATAGGAATAGAGGAGTCTAGGCCAGATAATTTGGAATCTGAATATCATTTTTTTTTCTTTGAGGAACTGAGCAAGACTTCACTAAGGCGTGAAAACCTTTGTACCAGAGAGAATGGAGGAGGTCCAGTCAAAGTGTTCTATATTATTAACACACCGGTTTAATTAAGAGTTCGGTAATACAACTTTTAAAAAGTAAGAGAGGGGGAGGGGGAAGGATGATGAAAGTGCTAGAAAAAGTTTATACCAGAACAACTGAAGCTAAATACAATTCATGGAACAATACAACAAGCAATTTTGAGTAAGCCAAGTTGCCCCTGAGCAATCATTTACTCGAAATGTATGTGATTTTAGTTTATAAAGTGTTTCGTATGTATATTCTCCAATCCCTTCCTCTCCTGCTTCTTCCTCTTGCTGTTGTTGTCATCATTGGCTTCCTTTGTAAAAAATAATAATGAAAATCTTTCCTTTTTTTTTCTCTACATACGAGAGACAAAATTCCCACGAATTTAAACCATAGGCTGCAAAAGGACAAAATGCTGGTGCGTGACGGCGAGTCTCATTTCCTTAATATAAATATAAAAATGGCATCTCTGAAGATACGGAAGATTTATAGGGATGAAACTATCTAATCTTTCAAAAATGTTTCTTTCATTTGGGAAATTATCGATACTGAGAAGGTATTAGAAAAATACTCGGCGAGGGCTTGTCTGCTGAAGTTTTCATACCAGCTGGTGAAAACGGTTTGACGGCGTTCCAAGTTTTTCGTTTGTGAACATTGCGACCGAAATCCTATGCTCTCCGGAAGTGCTTCAATTACGCCAATCTTTTTTCTCCGGCCTCTTAGGAATTATAGAAAGGTCTCGGATGGAAATTCATTTCTAACAAGGAAGAGCTGAATTTATTTTCCTGGAACGGTGGCTTTTACTCAGCTAAGGCAAGGCCGAGGTGCTCTCGAGCGCAGGAAATGCCGAGGGATGGAGAATATTTCTATGCCTGCCACACTTCCCCAGCGAGGTAGATTTTAATCAATTTTATCAATGAATGTCACATCACAAGGAAGTACCATGTGTGTCCCATTCACACAGTTGCATGACAAAAACAGATCACTGCATCCCACCGAAAGGGTTTGCTCAGTGAATCTACCGAGACACTCGGATCCCAGGCAAAACAAAAGGACAACTTACATAACACCTCCCCACACACACACACACACAAACACACAAAGGCAACGTGGATCAGCATATACGACATCTGCGTGAACTCCCGCTTTCTGCTGATAAGTGGAGATTTTTTTCCCCCCCTCATTCATTCCAAGGGCTGAGGATTTCATTTTATGCATTCCCCCCTCTCAAAAAATATGTGTTTTCTGGAACATGCTTCTTTAATCAACCATATTTCAAAAAAAGATCCATTCATTGCATTGCTGGGCATAAAAAGGAGACGTGCATCCTTTTACGACAGGCACACCAAGTCTCTGGCAAGGATTAGCAAACTGGATTTCGGGGAAAACCCCCAAAAACAAACGAACCAGTAACTGTATCATCGATATATACTGGCTGATTAAATGGCAAAACTAATCAGCTTGATTATAAGATGTCTTAAGTCTATAGGAAATATAATCTATTGGTCTGGCAAATCAGGGGGCGCTTAGCACCCCCAGGAAACAAACAGAAACGTTCACATTCCTTCGGTCTGTCCAACGGCAAGAATTCGAGGAGGACGAAGCAAACATTTTTTTTCTTTACTGACCATCAAGAAAAAGTTGCGAGGAGATAAACATCCAAAGATCCAGTCCAGCTGAATCGGAATTAAAACGCCGAGGTCAAAAAAAAAAGAAAAAAAGAAAAAGGGAAAAATAACAACAACCACCCGGAAAAAGGGCGGAGAAGTTGAGAAGTTCAGACGAGCATGTGGCGTTTCCGATGGAGGGCAAGATGGTCAGAACGAGAGAAACTGCGATCACAGTCCGGACATTGGAACGGTTTGACTCCAGTATGTTTCCGGAAGTGCCGTGTCAGTTCATCCGATCGAGCAAACTTCCATGTGCAACCTTCCCAAGTGCATTTGTAAGGCTTTTCACCTATGGGATTTTGTTTTTTTGGGGGAAAAAAGAAAATGCTTTTTTAAGAACACACAAGCGAGATTATTTTAACGATACATTAAAAAAACATACGAGAAGAGCAGAAGACCTGGTATTCAGCCGGTTGAGACTGGTTCGACTGAACCGGTAATAGCAACCTGCCCGCTCACCCAACCCGATGCTGTGCCGTCATATTTAGGCACGTTTTCAAGCCGTGCGCATGTGTGCAAGCTGCGTGCGTGAGCAAAGCGCAGGCACGGAAGGCCGTGCGCATGCGTGGATGGAAATGTGAGGGTGCGCGCTCACATTTCTGAATCGGTAGGGAAAGTAAGTGAATACCACCCCTGGAGAAGAGCAATATTTCTTCATCACCTGTAATTTCACTGAATGTCCCTATGGTCAGGCGCTAAATCCAGACACCTATGCACAATAATCTTCTCAACCGGCTTAACAGCTGCTAAGAATGAGCTAAGGGACAGTGGAATTCAAGGGAGGTTGATTTGCTTTGCTTGTGACTACTTTGGGATTCTAGGTTGATGCCTCTTTTAACTCCACCCTCAACTTCTGCCACCTCTTCCCCTACGTCAGTGATTGCTAACGTTTTTGCCATTTCGTGCCAAAAGCGGGCGGAGCATGGGTGGTCACATGTGTGTGCCAACACCCATAATCCCAGCACGCAATGGCTTCCAATCGGAAGTCGGTAATAGGGGCAATTTTTGCCTGGGGATATCTTATTTTCGGGGAAACACGGTAGGCCCTCAAATCTTTTGCAATATTGTGTTTATTATTGATTTGATAAATTTATATATTGCTACCTTTGCAATGTGACTAATTAAATTTAAAAAAAAACAGGAAGTCCTCAACTTACAACAGTTCATTTAATGACCGTTCAAAGTTACAACGGCACTGGAAAAAATGACTTACAATCATTTTTTTCACACTTATGACCGTTGCAGCATTCCCGTTACCACGTGATCAAAATTCGGACGCTTAGCAACTGGTTCATATTTATGACGGCTGCAGTGTCCCCTGGGGCCATATGATCCAAGCTGTTGTAAAGCTAAGTCAATGGGGAAGCCAGATTCACTTAACAACTGAGTTACTAATTTAACAACTGCAATGTTTCACTTAACAACTTGTGGAAAGAAAGGTGATAAAACGGGGGAGGGAACTCACTTAACAAACGTCTCACTTAGCAACATATATTTTGGGCTCGGTTGTGGTCGTAAGTCGAGGATAACCTGTGTCGCCAGTGGTGTTCATGAGTCTTTAAACTTGGGCCCAATATCCAAACTTTCTAAATTGAGAAATGTCACAGCGACATTTGAAATTGCTTTCAACAATGCCACCATTAAATGGAGGGGGGGAAAACTGGAAAGATGGAAAGAAGAAAAATATCCATAATTCTCTCCCCAAGAACCCTTTACTTGCTTTAAAAAGCACATCATAAACTTTTAACTGCAATTCAGTGCTTTGGGGGAAGGAGTTTACAGCCAATATAGTTGGGTGTGTTGGTGAATATTCCACTGAGTCACAGTTAGGAGGCCAAAAAAAAAAAAAAAAGCTCAGCTATCAGACAGAGAAGCAAAATGTACGAAGGAGAAAATAAATATCAGCCTCTTGAATCTACTTCTGAGGGAATAAACCCAGTGGTGGGATTAAAAAAACAAAAAAACAACCGTTTCGCTGCATGGTTGCTTGGTGTCCGTGGTCACGGGGAGCGTGGCCTACTTAGCCTCCTGAACCACGGTGGGAGAGGGCATTTGTGCCCTCCCTCTAGCCTCCAGGAGGGCGAAAACGGCCTCCCCGGGACAGTGGAGCCCAGAAACGGGCATGTTTCCGGTCTTCCGGTACTTCTGGTGGGCCCGTTTTTCACCCTCCACAAGCTCCAGAGGAGGCCAGAAACAGCCCTGTTTCCGGACTTCCGATATGTCCATCTACCGCCCTCCACAAGCTCCAGAGGATTTCCTTGAGCCTTCAAGAGGGCGAAAACGGCCTCCCCCCATGCACTGGAGGCCCTGCAGAGGCCAGAAATGGGCTCGTTTCCGGACTTCCGGTAGGCCTGTTTTTCGCTCTCCCAGAGACTCCGCTTGGGCCCTGCGCTTACCTGGTATCTAAAACGGGCCATGTAGAGACTCCAGGGAGGGGCGGGGAGGGGCAGGCGGGGTCAGCCAGTCCTTGGAACAACCGGTTCAGCGAACCAGATTAAAATTTACATCCGTTTTGCTGAAACCGGTCCGAAACAGCTGAATCCCACCCCTGAATAAATCACTAAACACAGTAAATAAAACCTGTTTCCAAACAAGCTTGCATAGGGTATACGAGAAGTCCTCGACTTACGACTGCAAGTTACGACCGCCAACGGCAGCCCGACATTTCTGCTGCTAAGTGAGGCGGTTGTTAAGTGAATCATTGCATTTGTTCAGTTAGCAACACATTTTGCCAAGTGGATACAGATTCCGGGGACACGGCGACCGTCATAAATGTAAGTCAGTTGCCGAGTGTCTCAATTTTGATTATCATCTGACCTTGGGAATGCGTAAGTGTAGAAAAAAAACCCTGGTCTTAAGTCGCTTTTTGTCAGCGCCGTTCTAACTTCGAACGGTCGCTAAGCAAAGCTGTTGTAAGTCGAGGACTACCTGTAGTAGAACCTCTTTTTTTGGGTTTTTTTTAACTGTTTCGTTAAGGTTTCTTCCCGCCAAAAGAAAATAACACTTGCTTCCTTACCCGTGTGTGTTCTTCTATGGGCTTTTAAATGAGAGCTTTTCGTGTACACCTTGTTGCAGCCTTCGTAATCACACCGGTGTATCCGTCTTTTCCTTTGCGTGTCTGGCGATTCCACAGGTAGAGGCCTCTTCCCAGGCTGGACTATAACTGAAGGATGATTCCTGCGTTAAGTTGAATCATATGTTAAAAGTACAACCTTTTGAACTAAAATCTCCTTCTTTTCTTTTTCTTTTTCTTTTAATGGCCCACCCCAAACTTCCACTTCTTCAATACCCGTTTTTGTCTTCCGCCGGCGTCAATAACATTACGTACGTGTGGAAAAAATGCAAGCAAGCTTAGCAAATGTCATAGACTTCCGTGGTAATAGTTTTGGCTGACATTCCTAATAAAGGTTTGGGTTTAATTTATTCTCTGGAATGAACCAGGCCATCTCCCCTCCCCTATTTCCTCCCCCTTCTCCCATTTATTTATTTATTTATTTTCTTTAGAACGGTAGGATATGACCGAATATTTTAAGCCGTAATCTTGTTTTCCAGGAAAGCAGAATTCAGAAATCTCGGTGCTTCTATTGGTTTACACATTTTTCTCAATATCTTAGCAAAGGTTTTCTAGTCCAACCCCCTGCATAAGCAGGAAACCCTACACCACTTCAGACAAATGGTTATCTAACATCTTCTTAAAACCTCCCAGTGTTGGAGCATTTACAACTTCTGGAGGCAAGTTGTTCC
>JANHFT010004697.1:23197-36330 GCA_032467955.1 Pseudoxenodon macrops
CACCCTTCCCAAAGGTTACCTGCGATTCTTGGGAGAGGGCCAGCTTCTTTTATCCCCTCCGCTGCGACCGCTGTTGCTTCCTCCCCGGCCAGCTTTGCCTCCTCCCCCCGAGCCAGGGTTGGATCGCCGGTTCTGTCGGTCCATGCCAGGCCGTTGGCTGGAGAAGCTGCGTTTGGACATTTCTTTCTTCTGGGCTAAACTGAGCTCGTTGGTAGAGGGACGCCCCCCGACGGAAGGCACGCCGGAACAACCCCCTTTCAGGAAGGCAGTGGGGGGAGGTCCGCCAGGCGCCGGCTCTTTCTCCCCACCACCGCGGCGCTCTGTGAAGTCACTGCTCTCTGAAGCCGTCTCCCACTCCTCATTTGCCTGGTCAGAGTTCTGGTTGGACAAATCCGGAGACTTTGTGCCAGCCACTCTACGGGCAGTCGATTCCTCTGGGACGGGAACAGAAGGTGCCGGGGAGAAAGGCTGACCCACCACCCTCTGTTCACCGTTGAGTCGGGCAGCGTTCTCCCGCTCCTGTTTCAGCCTCCGGAATCGAGGTGGCTTGTCCTGTTGCTGAGAACGGCCATGGCGCCGTCGCCGAGGTGGACGGTCAAAGCCACGATCGGAGTTGGGACCAAGGGGAGGTTGTTTAGGGGGGGCTTGGAAACCACCGGTATCCTCTGGGGCCATTGGGGGAGGTCCCGATGGCGCCTTTTCCTTCACTGAAGATTCCAGAACCACTTCTTGTTGCTTTTCGGGTTTCCTGTTGGGTTGGGGCTTAGATGGAGGGCTCCACCCGCCAGGGGGAGCACGGCCACCTCCTCGGCCACGGCGGGAAGGTACACCCCGGGGAGTAAAGACACGCCCGCTACGGGCTCCTGGATCCGACAGGCGTGGGGGCATCTTCTCAGCAAATCGAGGCAACCCGGGGTGCTGGGAAGGGGGTACTGCTGAATGAGTCATCGGTGGGCCTCGATTGCGCTGGCTAGGGGCTGGCTCTTTGGTCATCTCCTTGTCCGAATGGGCCACGTCGCTGGCGCTCTCATGGGTCTCACTCCCTGTCTCAGACCCCCGCTGACGTCGCCGTTTCGGGATCTCTTCGTACTCGGAGCCTTCACTTCGCGTCTCGCTGGTGTTGCGAGGACGGAAATTGGAGCCGGGCCCCATAGATTTACCAGGCCCATCATCAAGCCGATAGAAAGGCTCGCGGTAGCTACGGAACTCTCGGCTTCTTCCCCGGCCGCCTCGGCCACGGCCACTGTAAGCACCTCGGAAGCCCCGTCCTCGGGCAAAATACTCTCCTCGCCCCCTTGCCCGACCACGGCCAGCATAGCCACCACGCTCGTAAGGGCCTTCTCGCCGGCGGCGGCTTGGTGACAGGTTGCCCTGTTGATGATGCTGATGCTGATGCTGTTGGTGTTGGTGTTGCTGCTGCTGCTGCTGTTCTTTGGGTGGCATCACTGTTCCACCATTGAGCACTGGCTTGCCTTTGTTCTCCTTGCCCGGTTTTGGAGGCTCTTTGGGTAGTTCTGGCTTACTATTCACTGCCTCTCCAATCTCCTTGGCCTTTCCTCCAGTACGCACATCGTCAGCTTCATCTTTTATCTCCTTAGGAGGAGGAGGTTTCTTAATGGGTCCAGCTCGGCGTGGAGTCTTGTCTCCCGAAAGGTCTTCAATTTTCCGGCTGCTGCCAGGACGAGGACCCCAACGTGTCTCTGTTTTGGGCTCACGCCGTGGCTGCTTGTGGAATTCATGCTGCTGGCGTGGTGGCTTTTCTACCCGCCGTATTATCTCCTCTTTGACTGGGGTCTCCTCTTTGGGCTGTTCAGAGGGAGGCTTTTTAGCTACTACTGGACGAATGACCAGAGGCTCCACTGATTTGACCTCTTCCGGGAGATCACGATGGAGCAACTGTGGTTCCTCTTCACTTTTGCGAGATGTTTGGATTTGGGGCTCTGGTCGCCCGTTTCTGTTCACTTCTGCCGGTGCCGCCAAAGGCATGCTAGCTTGCCAGGGCCCTCCTTGCCGTGGGGGCTCGTCCATTGGGAAGCGATGCAATGGTGCAGGGTTGCCGTTTTCTGAGAAACCCTGGTAGTTCCCCATGTATGGCTGAGGGGTGACAGCATCACGGAGGCGAACAGGTGGTGTCTCGCTCCTGAAAAAAGACATCAAGTATATGTTTTATTACTGAAGTCAACAAGTGGTTGATTTCTGTAATAAAAGTAGTATTCAGTAGTACACAATAAGCTGTTCTAAACTCAATTGTAAAAAAAAATAAATCCAATTTTTTAAACAGAATTGTCAAAATTTGAATGTCTTGCCTGAGTCAGTTGTCCCAGCCATTAACTTTCAGAGTTTCAATTTTAGCTTAACTTCTATGGACCCTCACACCATATTTAGGAGGTCCTTAAGGGTGCATGCGTAAGTGCACTGCCGTGCCTATCATCATCCCATCAATGTTTTGATTTTCTAATTTTGTTTGTTCAAATTTGTACTTTTCATTTGACGAATAAAATAAAATAAAATAAATAAATGGCAGCCCCAAGCTGTGCCATCTTCCTTCCTCTGTCTTCTCACCAGCTCTCCAGTTTCATGCATGAGGCGTAAGGAACTGCAATGGAGATTCAAAAACAGATGTCTTTGGGGATGAGGCATAACAAGCGTGAATTTCCTTCATCATTCAAAAGGACCACGTTTCCTGATGTGGTTCCAATAACAAAAACATCAAATTACTCTATAAGACAGGATTGTGCATTTATCTGTCCCCCTCATTCCTGCATCCAAGCAGCCCAAAAATCTGCTAAAGATTCCTCACCTTAAGCCTTTCTCCTCTTCATCTTGCTGCCGAAGAGATGCTGTCGGAGGCCGTGAATCCACACTAGAGGGGGCATTGGTGAAGACATCTCCAGCCCAGGCTAGCTTGGGATCAACAGGTGGGGTGCCACGCTCTCGAAGGATGGGAGGATGGCGTTCAAACTGCTCAGAGTTGGAACCCCCGCTGTCTGATCGCTCACGGGGCAGAAGACCTGAGGGGAGAGAAAGGGCAGCACGTGTACAGAAGAAATCAGATCTGATTCTTTGTGCAGTCTTCTAAATCAGCCGTGGTGGTTTTGTGCTGGTGGTGGGTGAGCACACTCAGCTCCATTTACGCAAGTGGCAGACACATGCAGCTCAGACAATTTGGAGCTGCGTGTGCATGCTCACCTGCTGCATGCACAAGTGGAGCTGTGTGTGCACGCCCTGCTGTTTCCGCAGCCCGGTTCTTTACGGGCTGAGGCCCGATAGTGGGCTGAGATCTGAAGGTTGGGGACTCGTTTCTAAATCCATCTTTCATCAGATTCAGCTCACCCACAAATCAACATTGGTTTCAACGATACGTACCAGAGGGGTGTACACCAGGAGGATAAAAATCCATAGGGGGCCGGCCCTGCATCATACGTGGGTCCATGTAAGGCGGGATCATCATCCAGCGAGGGTCAAAGTTTATCTGGGGCATTGGCGGAGGCCGTCCAATAGAGCCCGGGTAGATGCCTTTGGGTGGAGCCTGCTGTGCCTGAGGGGGTGCCAGGGGCTGCTGCTGTCCAGGTGGCCCCGCCTGAGGATGGACGTTGCCCGAGGGGCCCAGGGGGGCCAGAGGAACACCTGATGCCTGCTGCTGGGTAGAGGAAGACAATGGAGGCTGGACCTGGCTTTGTTGTTGTTGTTGCTGCTGCTGCTGCTGCTGCCACTGCTGCTGCTGTTTCAGCAATTGCTCCTGGGAGGGTAATGAGAGCATCTTTTATGACACAGTAAATTCAACAACTGCTCCTAACCAGAACCTGTCAGATCTGCCAACAAACTGCTTCAGCCCAGAAGCCCAGCTTCGTTTCGCTTTGATGGCAGCCTGCCATAAGCTGTGGGGAGGGAGGACTGGGAGGAGGGGATGACAGGAACCAGAGGTGCAAACCAGAGACAACGATTGAGAGATCCAAGGACACCAGCCTGGGAATGAAATGCGAACGCCCACCAAAGAGGAATGCCAAAATGTGGAAAACACCTAGTTTGAACCTTACTGGACACCACCAAGAAGACCAAGGGGAGGTGGACCTGGGAGAAGGGAAAATTACCGGGTTTGTGCAGGAATCCCTCAGAAGTGGCTTTGCTACGCTGTAACCACTTAGCTTTGGTAAAAGTTATATCTTTCACTACAAATGGGAGTCGAGGGTCTTTCTTTCCTAAATGCCTAAGCTGGGACAGGTCTGACACAGCTCAAACTTGCGCAAGCAACTGCTAGATATGTTGTTTCAATAGCTGCGGGGACATCAGCAGGTCACCAAATCCTCAATCAGACCTCGACCTAACAAGTTCTACTGGCTGTTTCTCAGACGTATTACCTGTTGTTGCCGCTGGAATCGAGGTGGTAAGGACTTCTGATATTTTGAGTAGCCAAGGGTCTGAGCTGGAATTGGCTGGCGAGCTGGGAGAACCGTCTCTCCCTTGGGCTCCACCTTGGCAGAGATGGGCACTGCTGGAAGGACAGGTCCAGGTAAGGTTGGTGGCTCTTCCCTCACTTCTGGAACTTCCTTGGGAGGAGGGGGAGGAGGCAGAGGGGGTTCAGCTACTGTGGAACAAGATAGAAGAGGAAAGACAGGAAATGAGCGGCAGAGTCCCATGCATTGACCTATAACCGGAGATGGTGAATCTATGAGACACATCAAAAGGTGACACCACCTGTCATTTTTGGTGACATGGCAAGCCTCTGGACCCTCTGCAAATCATCTTCTTGTGTGGCCTCTGGAGCTTCCCAAAAAGTATGAATGTGAATGGAGTATGCTTTCCTGCTCCTTTTGGAGTTACAAGGTCACTCAGGAGCATTCTCCAGTTTCCAGGCCTTGTGATGCCTCTGAGAGGCATTTTGAAAAACATTTATAATTATGTAAGAATAAAATAGAAGACTGATTGATAATGCCTTCTGTTATGTCCTTGATTAACTAACAGCTCCAAAGTATTGCAAAAGAGGGCCTCTTCTACATGTAAATAATTTAATTCTAGTTGCTATTCTGTTATGAATTGTTTCTCTTTTATTGGGTGTGTGTGTGTGTGACACATCGGCAGACTCAAGCATTTTCTGAATTTTTGACCACTGAGCTCAAAAGGTTCATCATCATCATCATCTGGATAGCCATTGTCTATCCATTACAGGATGAAGGCCTCTTCCAACTGCCACTGATCTATAAGATCTTCCTGAACATATCTTTCTCTCTACACACTTGAACTCTGACATCTCCAAATCTTACCAGGAAGCAACTTTTCAACATACCTTTCTGACTTGTTAAAAATATTTTTTCCCCCTGTATTGATGTTAAGACGAGCTCCTCTACTCCTGCATTGTTAGTCATATAAATCTTTCTTGAATATCATCACGAGGTTTGCAAACTGACCATTTGATGATATAATTTCAATTCAATACCTTGTGATGCAGGATGGTTTGTGAGATGTCCAAATTAAGTAAAACATAATCCTGTTCTCTCAGACTGCAACTGCCCAGTGCGGCCAGAAATTGGTCATAAATTGGATTTTGGAGGGATCTTTTTTTTAAAAAATTTGGGGAGAATTCATATGCAGAAAATGAGAGTATCAGGAAGAAAAAGCAGATCTTTCTCCTCAAGTCAGTTATGCACCTACAGTCAAAATCTGAGAAACCTTTTCCTATTTTTCTCCACTTCTGAGCAAAAAAAATAGAAGACTGATTGATAATGCCTTCTGTTATGTCCTTGATTAACTAACAGCTCCAAAGCATTGCAAAAGAGGGCCTCTTCTATAGTAAAGGTTCGCCTCGCATATGTGCTAATCGTTCCCGACTCTAGGGGGCGGTGCTCATCTCCATTACAAAGCTGAAGAGCCAGCACTGGCCGAAGACGTCTCCGTGGTCATGTGGCCAGCATGACTAAATGCCAAAGACGCAAGGAATGCTGTTACCTTCCCACCAAAGGTGGTTCCTATTTTTCTACTTGCATGTTTACGTGCTTTCAAACTGCTAGGTTGGCAGAAGCTGGGACAAGTAACGGGAACTCACTCCGTTACACGGCGCTAGGGATTCGAACCGCTGAACTGCCGACCTTTCTGATCGACAAGCTCAGCGTCTTAAGTCACTGAACCACCACGTCCTTGCTACAGTATCCTAACTCAAAACCTCTATGTACATTTAAAAACCAAAAGCATAGTCCTGCTAGCTGGGAATGATGGAGAATGTAGTCTTAACGCACTAAAAGATGCCAGTTTGTGGAATGGCTGTTCTGCAACATGCTTTCAGCTGATGTGGGCCAAATCCTGTTGAGTCCTCTTGCTTATGGAAGTTAACAGAGAATGGGCTCTGTTGACAGGCGCCAGCCAACCTTGCCCTACACACCCTGCTTGGATTTGACTTAATCTGAAACTTAAACCAACCCAAATATTCCAAATGTTATTTGTACTGATTCAAACCAGGACTGTTGGACTAAGAGATGCCTTATTTCCAATTTGAAAAAGAACAGGTTTCCCCCCTCCCAAAAGAACGTTAAAATATAAAATGGCAAAAGTTTTTTTTTAAAAGAGAAAAAAAACAAACAAACACACAACAAAAAAAGGACATTTAACAAAAAAAAAGTGCCTTTTAAAAAGTCTGACACATACAGTATACACATAACATCCTCCCTAGTTCAACATCCCTAGTTGAAAGCCGATTAGTATAATAGAGCAATGTTGGTTTCCCACCCATCCTTTGCCAAACAGGCCAAAAATACTTTTAAACTGTTAAAATTACTGAATACTTACAAATGGTTAGCCTGTCATCTATAAACTACATTAATCACAAAGTGGTTAACAGAAAAAAAAAAGAACAATAATAACGAATGCATTATGTAAAGATATAAAAGTAATAAAAATTGTGAACAGTAATAAGAGAAAGACAAGGTTGAAATTCCCTCTGTTATCCCTTTTTTTTTTTTTCATTTTGCACACACTGTATATAACATGGCTGCAAGTTTCCTGGGCTCTTTGTCTAAACCTCTCAGATATGCTTTTCCAATGCTAATAGAAAGAAAAAATTACCAAGAGCGGTTGAGTCCAAGTTGCTCCCATTGCTCCCATTGTTGCTGACACTGACACTGACGCCGACACTGGCAGCCGTGTTGTGAGGTTTGTTAGCCAAAACCAGCTCCTCTTTTTCTTCCTCTGGGGAGCCTGGGGCAGCCAACGGATTGGGGGGCACTGGGCTGGGAGGCGGAGGAGGAGCAGGGGGCTCTTTGGGAGGTTCCGGCTTCAGACGCTTGTCGGGGGCGCCAAATTTCTCGTCCAGTCGCTTGAGCTTCTCGGCGCAGGCGGCTCGCCGTTCCTCTTGCATGCGCCGTTCCTCCTCCTCCCTCCGACGTCGGGCCCGCTCCACCGCAGCAGAAATCTCTGACGAGGACTGCTTTCGGCGCTGGCGCCAAGCTTCATCCTCATCCTCAGGAGGAACCGGCCGCAGTGAGCGGTCCTGGAGGGAAGAAATGGGCTTGGCTGAAAAGCTGCTCCCTCAATGGAATTTGTGTTTTGAGGGAGAAGAAGGGATATTTCCTGATTTAAGCACCGCAGTGGGCAATTCAAAGGTTGGAGGTTTTCACATGCAAGTCACTTAAGCCCCTCGTCGTTCTGTTTATGGGAAAGCAGCCCTTGCTTTGTTGCACAATAAAGCAGCAGCAAACTACAGGTACTCCTCAACATACGACTGGCTGCTTAGTGACTGAAGCTACTGTACATCCCCCAAAACCTGGATTCAAATTTCTGATAGCTGCTCATTTTGGGCGCTCAGTAATCGGTCCAAAGGTACTGCCCTTTGCAGCTTCCTGCAGTCATCAGACTGCAATTTAGGTTTTTTGCCAGGAAACTGGTGTTTTCTTTCGGTTTTCAGCAAAAACAAACAACCATTGTGGCCAATGGGTTCACTTTACGATTGGGTTCACTTAATGACCAAGAAATCCTAAAATTGGATGTGGTCACGTGATAACCCACTTAATAAAGGCATGACTTACAAGCGCAATTCTAGGCTCAGTTACAGTTGTAAGTCAAGGACTAGGGATAACTTGCTTTCCTTATAGTCATCTTCTCATCCTTTACACCCTTTGGTTTAAGGAGGAACTATAATCCGCTCTACGCCCTTAAAATCCCTAGAGTGGCAATGGCCAAACCCTCCACCGACTCACCGGGAAATCGTTGGGCTGCCCCCAGTTGCCCCTGTTTGGAGGTGGAGGTGGTGGAGGCGGTGGCGGACGAGCAGCAGGGGAAGGTGGTGGCACTTCTTTGGCGCCCTCTGGGGGGCGCGTGTTTTCAGTCCAGGCTGTTTTCACAAGAGATTGTTCCTCTTTGGGAGTTCCAGCCTTCTTTGTCTCACCGCCTGAGGACTGGCTTTCAGGACCAGAAGTTTCATCATTACTACAAAGAGATTAAGAGTAAAAACAGGAGCTTTGCAGATTATGTGCACACTGGGGCCTGTCTCCTTTAATGAAAAGAAGAAGTAGGGGTGAGATGATAGCAGCCTTCCAATATGTGAGGGGCTGCCAAGAAGAGTGTGTTTTGAGTGAGTGAGTGAGTGAGTGTGTGTGTGTGTGTGTGTGTGTGTGGAGGTTCAACCCATTCTCCAAAACACCTGAAGGCATGACAAGAAGCAATGGAGGGAAACTAATCAAGGAGAGAAGCAACCTCATTACAGGTAGTCCTCGCTTAAGATACCGTTCGAAGGCACAACGGTACTGGGAAAAGTGACTTATGACCCTTTTTCACACAGATGACCTTTGTAGCACCCTTTATGGTCACGTGATATTGATATTTGGATGCTTGGTAACTGACTCAATGTTTATGACGGTTGCAGTGTCCTGGGGGTCATGGGATCCCTTGTTGTGACCTTCTGATGAGCAAAGTCAATGAGGGTAGCCAGATTCACTTAACAACCGTGTCACTAATTTAGCAACTGCAGCGATTTACTCGACAAATGTGGCAAGGAAAGTCATAAACTCAGGCAAAGCTGACTTAACAAATTTCTCATGTAGCAACATAAACTTTGGGCTCAATTGTGGTTGTAAGTTGAGTGTCGTTATAGGGACAAATTTTCAGACGGTGAGGACAATTAACCAGTGGAACAGACTTGCCTTCCGAAGTTGTGAGTGCTCCTTCACTGGAGGTTTTTAAGAAGAGACTGGACAACCATGTGTCTGAAATTGCTTGAGCAGGGGGTTGGACTAGAAGACCTCCAGGCCCCTTCCTATTCTTGTTATTCTGCTATTCTGTTTGCAGTTGGGGTAACCAGCAATAAAAAGGGCATTGACTCTGGAAATGCAGCCACCTGGGAATGATTTTCCTTGGATCTCACACGGCTGAGGGCTGCATCTCCAGAGTGTCACATATGAGCAGAGGTACTTAAAAAAAAAAACACCTTCTTTCCTACAGAACTGATAGCCCAGAAGCTGAGATCATGGGGAAACCCGTGCAATCAGTTAACCGCACTGCCCAATTCTTACCGATTTTCGGTAATATCTTCATCGGACTCTTTCCCGTCTTCTTCATCACTGAATTTTAGCTTCTCAGTGTAGTCCACTTCTTCGTGGGCTCCTGGTGAGAGAGGAAGGGAGAGATAAGGAGACCGAAGTGCCAGCACCCCTGACAAGGATGGAAAGAAATGGTTACATAATCCAACAACCATTATGTGATCCTTCCCATCAATTTACCTGCCCAGCCCTCATCATTTTCCTGGTCCAACTCATCGAATTCTTTTAGCTCGTCCTGTTTGAGGACGGGAGGACGGCTTACAGGTTCCGAGGTGCGCAACTGAGGTTGTGCGGGGCGAGGCCCTGGGGGCCGCTGGAACCTGAGCAGGAAAGAAAAAGGCAAGAGAGCTTAAGCGCCACTTCTGCTTTCTCCTACTGGCTAACCAAGAGACATCTTAAAACCGGAGGGTAGATCAAGGAGTCAAAGAATATCAAAAAGTATGCCGAGTCCAGTCAACCGAGTGGAGAGGCAACCCATATTCATTTCTAGTGCAGGAGCCACCAGACCATATTTTACCTCACAGAGTAACATTTGCAGCCAAACTGTGAATAGAATTGTGAATTCTATCAAGTTAGAATTACCTGCGATACCCATTTAAGAGTTGGTTAATCAGCCGTGTAATGCTGTTATCTGAATCCTGGGAGTAAACTAAGAAATGAGAGAAGTGTGTTTCCTTAACTCAATCGTGTATTTTCCTAGGACTATGTGGCTGCCACATGAGCCCACCAAAGGGGCAACTCATTTAACGAAGTGCTCACAGATGGAACAAGTGGCCCTGGGCCCCCTCGGAAAACACCCCTTTTCATTTGTGGATCTCAATAGCTGCGCATCCCTTTCACTTCTTTATTAGCAACCATAGCTAGCTTTCTTCTGTTTAAAAAGGTACAAACTCTATCATAATATCTTCATTTGCCTTAACTATTCTGGAAATTTAAAATAAGTACTTCAATCAAATGGTCTAAACAGTTTCAGAGTCCCTTTATTAGACCATAATATTATACCACAAATATTTTAAGCATTTCACTTTTGCTAGAGTGAAATGCTTGAAATATTCGTTGACCACTAATTCAACCGTCTTTACACATAACCCTCCCCAAATCTCTTGATTTACCTCTGTGCCTCTGCTGTGGGGTAGCGGTAAGGTCCCTGTGGCCCATACGGAGGTGGGAACGGGAGATATGGGGGATACATCTGCAGTTGAGTAAAGAAGACATTCATTAATGGGAAATTACCCCGTTCCCAAGCTTTCCAATGAAGCAAAAAAAAAAAAAAAGCTCATCTTCTTCCACAATATACTTACAAATGGCGGCATCATCCCCCGATAGGGAGGGAATTGAGGCGGGATGGTGGGCTGCATGCTGACACCAGCCCGTCCATCCTCAGGCACCAGCTCCCCGTCAGTGCCCCGCCCACCTCCATCCCGCCAACTGGTTGCGTCTGCAAGAGATTCATCGAAAGAAGCAAATAAGGGCGGGAGAATGGGGAAAAGAGCCCCTTGAATGGCTTACAAAGAGGTAGACGCCTCAGAAGCCACTGTCACTTACTTTGGGGGCGGAGGTTTGGTCCGGGCCCATACGACGCATCGGTAGTGTCCTTTTCTTTGCCAACTTTGTCCTGGTCGCCAGCCGCCTGCAGGGTCGGAAATTCCTCGCGAGAGAATCGCGACAGTAGGCTTGATCCCTTTCCACCTTGACATCAGAGAAAGACAGTGGAGAGTCTCTTGGCAAGATTGCTCCATCTTGCAGGAAAAAATGGGGGTGCTTTAACTTGCATGAGGGTTTTTTTTGGGGGGGGGGGGAAACAAAACTTACCATCTCCTTGTGCTCCATGGGTAACGCTGGCCTGTGCCCAGGACTTTACCCCGCTTGCTACCGTAGGGGGATTCTGAAAGAAGGGGACAGGATGAGAAATACTAACTAAAAACAAAATCTTGAGGGCTTCCAATGATCCAGAGGTCTCAACAGTGTAGGTAAACATAAATCCCAGTATCTGGATCAGAGTTCCCCCAACCATTTGCAGACCGGCAGAGTGGGGAGAGTGGCGAAGGTACCAAGCGAGGGGTTGGCAAGCACATGTACATGCGCAGTACTATTTGCGCTACTGATGTGCATGTGCACCCAGCCTGCTGCTCACACACATGCTTGCCCGTTCCCACGACCCAGTTGCAAACACGGCCAAGAGGTTGAGGACCCTTGATCTAGATCATCTTTCCGTAAAATGTCAATTTAATGACGGACAATTGCCACACACCAACTAGCATGGGATTTCGAGAGTTTAGGATTTATTGGTTGGGAAAAGCCGATCTAGAAGATCACACTAGTTCCTTCAAGACAATACATTTTCTAAGGTCATGGTTAAATGTAAAATGTACGTGCTTCAAAAAAGCTCTAGAAAGCAGAAGGGTGAAAGTCAGAAGTGTCCAGGAGTTATTACTCAAGCATTCTCGCATCTTCCAATCATTACCGAGAAACTCATCGGCATGAATGTTGCTTAGACACGACACTCAAGTATGTTCACCTTAACAAAAGATTAAGTTGCTCATGAGCAACTCTTCATTCTTTGGGGCCCACACAAATCAGAAGCTTTTGTCTGGCAAATCATCGGCAAGCATTTACATATAACCAGACGCTAAAATGTTTTTGATGGTATGAGGACACAAAACAGGCTCATTATTGCTCAATATTACACATGAATCAGGGTGTTATGATTTGTCCACATCTATGCACTTGGGACTAAATAATGCAGCTCATCTTTGGGGTGTGTGTGTGTGGGTGGAGAGAGAGAGAGAGAGATAGAGAGAGAGAGATATTAGATAGATAGAGAGAGAGATAAGAGAGAGAGAGAGAGAGAGATTATATAGGTAGATAGATAGATAAGAGAGAGAGATGAGAGAGAGAGAGAGAGAGAGGCAGGCTACGGAAAATACCTCTCAGGTACCCTTTACTTCTGATCTTTTGGGCAGCTGCTATAACACACGGATGGCTTTGAGGGGTCTTATTGTGCTTATGTAAGTATTTTTTTTACCTCTTTTAGTGTTTTGTACATCTTCTTTTTGTAGGTGATTAGGGCAAAGAAGTGATGTCAACTTGGCCACGCCCACCCACCCAGTCACATGACCAAGCCACACCCTCCAAGCCGGCAGGGAAATTTTTTGAATTTCAACCCTGATTTGATTCCAGTTTAGACAATTTACTTCCAGAAATTGCCCCGCCTCCGCAATGAGAATACCATAATTTGGAGCTGATCATATAAGCCATAGAGTGAAAACAAATATTGGAGAAATCTTGTTTGCCAGGTTAGGTTCCTCAACCGGTCAATTTGGTACATTCCTTGCATTGCATTAACTTTCCATTCAGTTATAGCACAGCTAGCTTCCTTATACAAAAAAGACCTCTTATCCCCTATAGGCCCCCGAGGGTTGAAGCCCAAGAGAGAGCTGGTGTAAAATTATCACCTAAGGTAGAACATAGATGTGCATGCCTGCCAAAACTTATATTCAGTCTTTTGGGAGGCAGAAGTTGCAGGAACTGCTTTCAATCCAGTCTTGGCCCAAGCCTTTTCCCCCCCCCTGACAAATAACAGCTTCCGTACAGAGTCCATACAGAGAGTGG